>BQNB010039063.1:0-48320 GCA_026074375.1 Tanacetum coccineum | reverse complement strand
TGTAGGATTATTAATCTTATTACTAGATAGTGTTCATAAAAATGCTATTTGTTTAAAAAAATAGAATGTCATCACTCCTCGGAAGGGAAACTTAGATTACGGCATCACGCCCTTGGCCTGTATGGATATTTTTAGTTTTTTACATGATGCTCTACTTATAAGTAAACCCTTTGTAATTGTAGAACTTCTATAATAACATAGTGTTAAAAAGAGTACCCTGCTGCGTCTTGACTTCAAACGTTTTAGCTATAACAATGTACCAGATAACCAAGTAATAAGATAGACTCTCTAGTGTGGTTCTGACGCAAGTCATCTTAAAGACCAAAACCATAAGTCACCGCTCTTGTGTTTTTGCGTGTGTTTACATTTTCTGTAGCAGTGTTTGCTCTTACATGAATGAATCCGTATCCCTAAGGGATTGTGTAAATTAGAGGTTAGGGTATACATAGATACATGGACATGGATCTTCATTGAAGGGATGCAAAGCAAGGCAATATCATGTCCAAGAACAAGAAGAATGTGAAAATGAAGTATACAAACTGCTACGTCGTGTTCGAATAGGGGCTGAAGATGTGGTATACATAGGTATTGTAGGAACAGTCTAGACAGGTATCAGGGTTACTAATACCGAGAGATATGGAGAAATTAATAAGATGTTAATCGTAGAGTAAGAACATCTTGGATGAAGTGGCGCCGTCTAATGTTGAAATCTAAATAAAGTTAAATGGTAAATTTATAGATATTAGATTGAGGAAGACGAAGCTTACAGGTTTTGGTATTCCTTTGTGAGCTTCTATTTCTTATAAGTAAGTAGTCAGGACTCAAGAGACATTAGAAAAGATCTAGAATATATCAGAGGAGCTGGTTTCAGATAGTCACTGTGGGCGTGTACTCACTTTTGGCTGTTTAGTCACTTTCTGTGATCTCTCGCGTGTATAATTTTTGGCCCATGTTAACTGGTTTGGGATAGATAGATTGTATGTCATCGTGCATATGTGGAGGCATGGTTTTGATGTGTTTAATTTTGCCGATAGGTCAACAAGATAAAGAAATAGACAAGTTTGACTATTTGAAAATTGGTGATTGCAGCAGCTTCATTTTTTGTTGAAGTTAGTAAGCTGTAACAGAATTATACATCTGTTTGGATGCGGAGTAACGGATTACTTACTGGCAAATCACACCCAGCATAGGTGTCAAAGGCTGCATGCAGAATATGCGGGGTGTTTGGTTTCTAACTAAAAACCACTATGGCTATAGGTTTAGACCGTTTAGTAATACGCTGGAATGGGAATTGGGTAAACCTGAAACCATTGACCAGATGTTTGTATTGTAAAGGAAATTAACTTCATCCCCATACTCAAACATTACATTAAGTCATCATGAACACGGCCTTTAAGAGAACAAAGCAGATTTTTCAGGTATCCCCACAATAATGATTTGCACTAATTTTGATGGGATCTCCTGCGAGAGTCGTTTTCCCACTATAAGTAAAATTTTGATAAATGTACCCATAATTATATGTAGGCTGTTGTATGACATCAATTTGTTTCAAGTTCATATGTCGTATCCTGTGAGTTTACCATCAGCACTCTACTAGTTGATCTAATTGCCCTGATGAACTTCACTTGCTACACTTGTTGACTTGTAATGTTGACCATTTTCGATAGTTAATCCGAAATTCATTTACAAATTGTCTATCTACCTTGAGTCCATCTAAGAATTTGCGGCTTTATATTCTCGCGCAGTCGCGCTCTTTAATTTTGTCAAAGAGTTCGAAATGCAGCTGGCTCACTCACACAAGAACTGGACCAAGTGTTAGGGGTGAAGTCGTTCATCTAGCTTGTTAAGAAATTTGTCATTGATAATTATTTCATCAACAATCTTAGAAGGGTCATAACCATAATTTCAAGCCTCAAGTTTACCCTTCAATATAATGACCTCTTACGCTCTTCTTAAATGTCATGTCGTCTTTCCCTGTGCAGGTGACAGGGGAGTCATATTCGCTGACAAGGTTCTGAAGTTTACAGGTTCAGGAAAGATGAAAAAGCGAATTCTGATAATCACTCATTTTGCCATCTATCTTGTTGATCCGGAGACACATTCACTTAAAAGGCGGATTATCCTTGCTGCAGTCGAGAAGCTTTGTTTGAGTGAATTAAGTGATAATTTCTTTGCAGTTATTGTCCCAACCGAGTATGATCTTCTCTTGGCCACTACTAGGAAGACCGAGATTGTAACTGTGTTAGTGGAATCTATGAAGACCACATCAAACTATGAACTGGAACTGCACTTATCTAACAGGTAATTCAAATGATATCTATACTGATCTTAGAAACAAGCTAGGACAGACATATTTTTTTAACAAACCTATATATATTTCGTATATTCATACTGCTAATTTAGTTCTTGTGTTCTAAACGCTTTTGCAGTTTTGAGTACCATGCTGCTTCTGGTGTAAATAAAGAAATTCAGTTTGAAGAGGCGAAAGGTAAAACATGCGTTAGCCTCTCATTCTTTTGTTTTTTTTCTGAAACTACAAATACATTTTTGAATAGAATCCTCTTATGCCCTAAAAGCTTATATTCTTTACTTAACTTTCAGGTGGAGTTAAAACGAAAATTGTAAACAAGTAAAGATCTGTTTGTGCCAATCAAACTTTGCGTTCTAGGGCAATTCATTCATGACGTCCTTATCTAAAGGCATTCTTATTATTCTTTTACCCTTGATTTTAGCATAAAGAACGAAACTGTAGCTTTTGTTGTTATGTAATCAGTTTCTTGTGTAACTTGCAAATGGTGTCCCTGACTGACTATGAATTTTATTGTTATTATGGAGCTTAATTTGTATCATGAATTGGCTTATGTTACAACTCTGTATCCATCCAAACTCAAGGATAACCGTAGAGGTGGCAAAATGGGTGAGTTGGGTGACAGGTTGAATCATGTTTTACTTAAAATGGATATCTTTGGGTTAAGGGTCATGTTGATTTAACCAAAACACTTGTCCAAAGTTTTAACTAGTTTCATGAAAATTAGTGTTATAAATGAGCATAAAAACTATATGGTTTTGAATAATTATATAATTTGGGCCGTTCAACGCATTCTAATCTTTTTCACTTTACCTGTTAAAGTACATGGGTCAAAATTGCTGCTACCTTCATAACCATTTTGTCTGTCTATTATCTTTACGCTGATGTATTACAACAGAGTTTACGCTATAGAAATTATGGATATAGACAAGGATCAATAGTATTTTTATGTTGTAAAACCATTCTGTGACATGATCAGGAAAACAAACAGAAGAAAAACAGTAACATGTTATCCACCAAAAACTTAACGAAAAATCTAAGCATAACAGTATATGTAAAATGGTTCTATCTATTCTGCTATTATAGGAGCTGAATCAATCTCTGGTTAACCATGGACATGGTTAGAGCTGTCGTTCACCCGTACGAATGTTCTGCACCAAATTCAAAACCTCCTCCATTTTTGGCCTCTGTTCTGGCGACTTTGCCACACATTGCATCCCTATCTGTAACATCTCCACCATCTCCTCTTCTATATTTGGATACCTCAAAAGCTCAACATCAAAAACCTCTGCCGTCCATTCTTCCTGAACCACCGACTGAACCCATCTAACCAAGTGGATAGCCTCGTTGCCACAGGTTGCATTAGTAGGTGACTTCCCGGTGAGAAGCTCAAGAAGTAAAACCCCATAAGAGTAGACGTCTGATGCTTGGTAGACCTTCTTAATATCAGTTATTTCTGGTGCTTGGTACCCACCACTCCTCATGACTGGTGCCACTGTTGGACTCATTACCGTGACCAGGCAGAGGTCAGAAACACAACCAAACCCTTGACTGTTGAGGAAGGTGTTTGAGGCTTTAATGTTTCCATGAGCAGCCTTTCCGCTAGCTTGTGTGTGGATATGAGCTATCCCTCTTGCTGCTCCTATGGCTATTCTCAGTCGGCTGTCCCAATCAAGCGGAATACTGTTTGATCCTCTTTTCGCTGCAAGATCACAATTCCATCAATACAGAAAATGGGCAGCGGGTGAAAATGGGTGAGGGTGAAACAGATACTTTTGGTGTGGGTCTAAATGGAGCGGGTCGGGTTGTGTTGACCCATATTAGTCCATTTCTCAAGCATATTTTATAAATAAATTAACATGTAAATTATCAAACTAAAATATTACAGTTCAACGAGTCTTTTAATAAAGCCGATTAAGTAACTTGTTTGCACTTCCTCTATATGACCCGTTCTGTTTTAGCTAAGATTACTTGACCCATTGATAAAACACAACCTAAACCGACTCAGTGCTAACTAAAGAATCACCATTATATTGAAAATACAATAACAACATACCATGCAACATCGAAGACACACTTCCTTGACCGTAGTAGTCATAGACCATCAACTTTTCATCTTTGGAGTAGTAATAAGCCCTTAAAGGAACCACATTATCATGTCTTGTCCTTCCAACAATCTCCATTTGCTGTTCAAACTCTCGTCTCGCTACACTAACACCCTGTAATCTCTTCACCACAACCGCACTTTCCTCCAATGCCGCTTTGTAAGTTGTTCCAAAACTACCCTTACCAAGGACCTCCGCAGAAGCCCTAAACAGATCCTCTAAGTCAAACGCAAGGTTACTTCCCTCAAAGAAAACAAGGTTTCCGTTCCCATTTTGGCTTCTGGATCGCAAACTTTCCATTCCCATTTTTTTCTTTTCCTTCACACCTGACCTCTGCAAAGCCTTATTTTTACGTTCTTCCTTCCGATGTCGAAGACTTATTAACAATAGAAGTAGTCCCAACACTAACACACAACCACCAATCACAATTCCAATGAGTCCTAATTCATGTTTGAGTTTTGATTTCTTTGAACGTTTAGGAGAAACAGCTGGAAGCGGTTCAGTTTCAGATTTAAGATTATTTCCCAAAAACGCAAAGCTAGGAAACCTCGTGAGAGATTGAGGAACAGTCCCCGTGAAATTATTATTAGACAGATCAAGAACTTGCAAACTCGCACTACTAAAATCAGGGATTTCACCAGAAAGCGAGTTGTTTGCAAGACTCAAAGCAGTGAGGTGAGTCAAACTCGATATAGAAGGCGAAATACTTCCACTAAAACCATTATTCGACAGATTAAGAACCGAAAGATTATTCCAAACCGATAAATTCAAAGGTAATGGACCAGAGAAGCTATTGCATTCGAGATGCAAACCTGTCAAGCTCCTTAGATTATAAAAATCAGAAGGAAAAGGACCCGACAAGTTGTTTGATCTCAAACTCAAAATCTGAAGATTCGACAGCCGACCAAGCGTATCTAAAGGTAAAGTACCATCAAAACCAACAGCAGGTAAATGAATAGCAATAACCGATAACTGGTTATGATCACATGTTACCCCAATCCAGTTAGTACAAGCTGATAAATCCATACTCCAGTCAATCACACGAGAATGCGGTATCTTCTTGATAAAATCAAGTAAGATTTTCTTATCTTCGGTCGGTTCAGTCCTAACCATAGACAAGACAGTCCCAAACAAGAGAAACACAACGAAAATGATTTTCGTCTGCATATTTACCATCTCAATTTTTCTCACAAAACCTTCAACGTCTACATAAAATGTAACAATAATGAATAATTAAATAAACAAAAACCTTCAACATTACATGAAATTCAAAGAAAACGTATAATTAAATAAAGTATGACAGAATCAGTATATGATATACAGAAGATTTTTACAAATGACTATCCTAATTGCTAAAGAATCAAATTAGAGTTACACCAAACGTAACTGTTCTTGTGTTTCAAATGCAAGATTAACGGCTTAGTGTTTATATAGCCGGCTTATGGCTTATTTGGTTTTGGGCTTATGTTTCATAAGCTCACTTTTTTGTGGCTTATTTTGAAACTTTTTGAAAAGTTTCAAAATAAGCGACAAAAAGTGAGCTTGTGAAACATAAGCCAAAAATCAAATAAGCCATAAGCCGAAACAAACACCCCGTAACATAATGAGTTTACAATAAAGAAACAAATGAAATTCATGAATAATGACTACACTCACATTAGATGTAACACCTAATAAAAGTGATGGGGTTTTGGAATAAAGAAACGTATATAAAAATAACAACTGTTGTTGTGTTACAAATGCAAACTGAAACTGTTACTTTTTGTTTTATTTTCTTTTCGCGCAATTCGTATACAGCATATAACGTAATCAGTATATGTTAAAACGGGTAAACGAATGAGGTTTTCTGAGTTGATGTCACGGCGAGTGTTTGACTCAAATGTATATAGGTTTACACACATTAGGCCACGTACATATGAGTCAAAAAAAAACTGTCATTGGTATATATTGTAGGTTTACACATACATTATATAATTGCGCTACAACGAAAATAATCGAAACAATGCGAACAAAATAAAGAAACAAAAATTACCAATAGGATGATCTGGAGACAATGCCAAAACAACCCTAGTAAATGTAACTAACTGTGTGTAATGTGAATAATAAGAAGGAATACAATGAGTGTTTGTTATTGTTGGAGCAGCAGGGGATGGGAAGGCGGGTTAAGTGGGAAAATGCTGCACATGGGGGATTGAGTGTAGACCAAGTTCTCTTTTTGTAAAACTTAACAAAACGCATCACTCATAATGACAACATCTTCTTTTCTTTATTTTTTAATCAGATTTTTACTGTATCTAGAGTTACATTAAAGTATGTGAAAATTTTGTCATTATATAGATTAAAGTCATTAACCGTTTTTCTTTTAATAGCGAGATTTGATCGGTTAAATTATTATAGATGAGTCCATCTAATTACATTTTAGGGATTTGATAGAACAAGATTTTTAACCCGCGCTTTGCTGCGGAGTGCGAGGTTTTACGTTAAGGACTAACTTTGCAACGCAACGATAACTCACTGACTATTTCCGTATACTATTTATATTTATCTCGGGGTTGGTGAAATTTTTTACGAAAATAGTCATTGGTTCTTATGGTCTACGTTCATTACAAATCGAACAAAATGATGTTGTCTTATTGCTTTCGTCTTTTTTTTTTTTTTTTTTTGGAAAAATGATAAACTTATATCAAAACAACGTTTACAATAAGATGGCGGGCAAACGAGCAACAAGCTGCGCCGCAACCCTTTTTTGGATGGCAAAACCAATCCTACTAAAAATAACACATGGAGTTTAACATTAAAAAAAATTAGTATTCACAAATATTCTAAAATGTATAGTTAGAGAAAGTAATATTTTCCAAATCATGGACACAAAATAACCTTTTAATGAAATCTAAAAATGGACAAAAAAGAAATGCAAATGAAGGACATAATTAATTTCGATCCGGTCTGTAAATAAGCCAATTTTGCATTGTGACTGTGACAGTTTATATATTTATAGTTTGATAACATTATCACAAAATCAGAATGGCGCAGTGGAAGCGTGGTGAGCCCATAACCCACAGGTCCCAGGATCGAAACCTGGCTTTGATATATCTTTTTCTTTTTTAACAAAACGACGCCGTCTGTAATGAACGGTCAGGATCTCATCTAACCATAAAACAAAACCACGCGATATATCGCCTTCCTTCCATCCACACACAAAAACAAAATCTCATTAATTTTTCAATTAAAAAAAGGAGAAAAAAAGCCCTAATAATTGTTATTGAAAATATCGCGATAAATTCCGACCATCTGCAACTTCCTCCTCCAACTCCGATCTTTGTAAGCCATTTTTAATTTCTCGTTATTTTCTCGTCCTTTTAAAAAAAATTGCTTCATCATAATGTTTTAATTACTCAAATTTAGTACCCTAACTTTTTTTTCTTCTAATTAATAATCGTAACAAAATTAACTAGTTACCAGCTTTTCATTTATAATAACAAAATTTGATCATCTTTACATATCTGGGTGTATATTACTGTTAAAAAAATACTCATAAAAGGGTTGGATCGAATGTGACCTATCCGCAACGCGCTAGAAAATTGGGGCTTATGAAATATAAGACGAAAAACAAATAACCTCATAAGCCACATATAAGCTTAAACAAACACCCCCTAATTTTGAGCTTATGTGTTGTTGCCTTATATTTCATAAGCTCATTTTTCGGCTTATTTTGAAACTTATATAGGTGTTTATTATGTCATAATATTAAGCTTACATAAGTCCACAAGTTACAAAGGCGGAAAAACTGAGCTTATGAAACTTAATACAAAATAAGGCGGAAAAACTGAGCTTATGAAACCGGAACCACATAAGCCAAAAGAAAAGGTTAAACAACATTGGTGATAGGACCTGGTTTTTGCAATGACAGTAGACTTTGTAGTCCTAAATAACATGTACTCATTAATCTGAAGTTTGGTACCTGTGGAAAAATGAGTTCCATTGTTACACGAACCATAACGCGTTAAGGGATTTTCATACTTATGATTTGTAATAAGCTAGTTCAGTAAACCGAACTTAACTTAGAACCTTGGTTAAAATTATTAGTACACACCAACTTAAGGCTTATAACTTGCCTAACTTTCTCGCTTCTCTATCCCGGTGCCTAAATTTCATTCTATTGTTTTATTACTGTGGGACACTGTGTTACATTATTCGTGCCAAGTTCCTTTAGTGGCCAGTGAATGAAGTAACTATATGTGTTTTGCTTAATACGGGATTGCGTACTATGAACTAACTGTGACCAAACTTTTATTGTTTGCGTTATAATGACAGGAGGGTGGAATCCAAGGTATTTCGTGTACATAAGTAAGTCCCTGTTCTTATCTATATGATTTGAAGTTAGGCACCAGCTTTGTTACGTTCTTATTTATCATTTAGCCGTGTGAATCTTATAACGTATGCTCACAATTAGACAATGTTTATTAATGAGATTGATATGCTTTTGTTTGCGTTTATCGCAAGTTTGGAAGTGAACTCTGATCATGCATGATATTCAGTAATTGGAATTAGATAACAAGCTATAATAAAATGGGTTGTATCGTATTTGGAGTTGCGATCTCAGGTTGCTATGGTTAGATAAACTATTTTTAAATGCAAATCCAAACACCCATTCTATGTCACTCTGCTTACCGTGATGGTTAACATTCTTATAACATGAATTAATAAAAAATTGTTATAAAGCAAACACCCCGTTAACTACTAAGGAGAATGCTAAACGCCTTAAATCTGTCCTTTCGACACTGCTTATCGTGATTCCTAGCTTCCTTATTACATAAATTTGTCCAAAATTGTCATAAGCACCCTTTTTGTTTTCACGACAGTGGTTCGAGAGAAAGATGTTTGCTGGGAATATGCTGAGAAACTAGACGGAAACAAGGTTAAATGCAAATTCTGTCTTAGAATTCTTAATGGTGGGATAAGTAGACTAAAGCATCATCTCTCTCGACTTCCTAGTAAAGGTGTAAATCCATGTAGCAAAGTTAAAGATGATGTGACAGAAAAAGTTAGGGCCATATTAGCATCAAAAGATGACAGTAAAGAAATTCCTATACCAAAGAAGCGAAAACAATATGAACCTAAATCACCAGTCATTGATACTATCCTCCCAAATAGAAGTCTTATGACCCTAGAGACACCAATTCCTGTTACCAAAATCTTTCCAAATGTTACCCAGATGACCCCTTCTAATTTAAGTGATGAAGAAAATGCAGAAAGAAGTATAGCTCTTTTCTTTTTCGAGAACAAATTGGACTTCAGTGTTGCCCGTTCTTCATCTTACCAGTTAATGATTGATTCAATCGCCAAATGTGGTAAGGGGTTTGACGGTCCCTCACCCGAAACTCTGAAAACAAATTGGTTGGAGACTTTAAAGTCTGAAGTCAGCTTACAATCTAAAGAAACTGAGAAAGAATGGTCAACAACGGGTTGCACGATAATCGTAGAAACATGGACCGACAACAAGTCAAAAGCTATAATCAACTTCTTAATTTCATCACCATCTAGCACCTTTTTCCATAAATCTGTCGATGCGTCTTCTTATTTCAAGAACACAAAGTTCCTTGCTGATCTATTCGATTCTGTAATTCAAGAATTTGGTCCAGAAAATATCGTGCAAATAATATTGGATAACACTTTAAATTGCACAAGTATAGTGAATCATATTTTACAGAAGTATGGAACTATATTTGTATCCCCATGTGCTTCCCAATGTTTGAATGCAATTCTGAAGGAATTTTCAAAGTTAGATTGGGTGAATAGATGTATCCTGCAAGCACAAACGATTTCAAAGTTTATATATAACAATACATCGCTTCTAGATATGATGAATAAGTTCATAGTCGGTGAAGAAATCATCAAAACCGGTATCACAAAATACGTTTCACACTTCTTATCATTGCAATCCATATTAAAGCAACGGTCAAGACTGAAACACATGTTTAACAGCCCTGACTTCACCAATAACCCCTCTTATGCAAATAAACCACAAAGCGTGACATGCATCGGTATAATTGATGACAACGAGTTTTGGAGGGCGGTTGAAGAATGTGTTGCAGTTTCCGAGCCATTTTTGAAAGTGATGAGGGAAGTATCGAGTGGAAAACCAGCGGTTGGTATGATTTATGAGTTGATGACAAAAGCCAAGGAGTCGATTAGGACGTATTATATAATGGATGATGTAAAGTGCAAGATTTTTTTTGACATTGTGGATCAGAAGTGGCAGAGTCACCTTCATTCGCCTTTACATTCCGCAGCTGCGTTCTTGAACCCGAGCATTCAGTATAATCCTGAGATTAAATTTATTGGATCCATAAAAGAAGATTTTTTCAGGGTTTTAGAGAAGTTGTTACCAACTCCTGAACTAAGACGAGATATCACTAATCAGATTTTGTTGTATACGAGGGCTACGGGGATGTTTGGTTGCAATCTTGCTAAAGAGGCTATTGATGCTGTGTCGCCTGGTAAGTTTTTTCCTGGATTGTCTCTCTATTGAACTGGTTTGTTTGATATATTCTGCATTGTTTTGCATAATTTTGGAAGTTCTAATTAGTTTCATTGTAAGAATAGACTAGAAAGATACTGTAGTTTGTTGGCTACTCTATATGTTCTGTAAGTGATTAACTTTCTGCACTAATGATATGGAGTTCTTGCAAACTGAGGTAAGAAAGAAAACTATAAACGGCTTTTACCGTTTGCAAGAGTAAGTGTTTATTGACACAAAGGGACAAGTATGACTGCTGTTTCATGTCAAAACCAGTCATTCTTGTGAGCTTGTAGACTCTAGGCTAAAGTTAATTTCAATAAAAAGTCAAATCATGAGGTCTAATAAGTCAACTATTATATGTTAGGTCATTTGTTCGCCTCAATTATCAAGTTTTTGCCACAGTTCATGCTCATGGCTTTCGCTACTGCGGAATGCATACAAATTTTCTGAGTGTTTGACTTTTTTTAACTTCTTGATGCATCACATGTGGCTTTTCATTGCAAAATATCATTGATGCAAATATGCCAAAGAAAACGCTATTTATCTTTACGGCTTGCTGTATAAAAAGACATTTCTGCGCAAATTCTATTGATTATAAACTTTTAATCCATGTATAGTTGTTTTCCAATCTGTTTGTTGAGTCGAATGATACGAAAGAGGTAGTATATTAAGTTATGAGCCCTAATTTTCAATGTTTTGTTTGTTTCCATATGTTAGAGTAATGAGCATACTAAATATTTATATGATATATTAAATCTAGCAAACTTGAATTAAATCTTTTTATCATATTCTCGAAATTTATCTTCCAAATGTTTCCATTTTTCCAGGAATCTGGTGGGAACAATACGGAGACTCTGCTCCAACATTACAACGAGTCGCCATGAGAATCCTAAGTCAAGTTTGCAGCACTTCATCATTCGAGCGACATTGGTCTACATTTCAGCAAATTGCTGAGAAACGAAACAAGATCAATAAGGAGACCCTGAACGATATTGCCTACATACATTACAATTTGAAGTTAGCAAGATCCAAAAAGCCAAAGTCAACAGATAACAACGATCCAATACAACTAGATGACATTGATATGACTTCTCCATGGGTTGAAGAAACTGAGAACGCTAGCCCGACTCAGTGGCTTGATCGGTTCGGTCCATCACCCGATGGTAATGACTTGAATACTAGACAGTTTAGTAATTCTATATTTGGTCTCAATGACCATTTGTTCAATCTATGATGTATTTTATGTAAATGTTGATCCCAGTCGGACTTGGTAGCTGTTAGCAACATGTAAATCTAATTAGTTTAGCAAATTTGAGTTTTATAAGAGAGAGAGGGTAAACTACACCTTCGTCCTTGTGGTTTGCGTTGACCGACGAGTTTCATCCTTTGACTGAAAAAAATGCACCATCCGTCCCTAAATGCGAAACATTATGTGCCATCGGTCATTCACTTTAACGGGCCACGCTAACTCTCATTAAGTGATCACACTTGAGAGTACTTTCGTCTTTTTAAGATGGGTTAATGGCATCTAATAGTAAGAAATTTTCTCAAATGTTCACTTATCATTAACTCTATAAAATACAACGATACCCATCAAACTTTCAAATTTTAGTTCAATATCATACTTTTGGTTACGTGTCGTGACCAACAACCGACTACGCCATTTAACATTTCTGCAATCTTTGCGTTCTCAGTACTACTCTTTTGTTTCTTCTATCTTCCAACTTGTTGAATCAAATTATACATCTCACGTAATCACTTGGCAATTATGGATCAACAAAGTAGTAAGCTCCACATTGATTTTCAGACCACTGCCATTAACAAAATGTCACAACTAAAAGTCAAAACTATAGCAAGAACATAGTCAAAAGAGTACATTGCAAAAATGGTCATTGTGGTTTGGCCAAATTGCACTTTTCGTCCGTATGGTTCGGAAACTGCAGGCAACGTCCTTGTAGGAAAACTTTGGGTTCATTTTCGTCCTTGGTCAAACTGAAATGACCGAAATACCCTTCGTATTAGTGATTAGTTAAAAAAGAACACAGAGGTATTTCAGTCATTCAGTTTGACCAATGACGAAAATGAACCCAAAGTTTCCCTACAAGGACGTTGCCTGCAATTTCCGAATCACGGACAAAACGTGCAATTTGGCCAAACCACAAGGACGATTTTTGCAATTTACTCTAGTCAAAATGAAACCAAAAACAAAATCAAATCTTAACAAGAAACTATTTACACTTAGTGGCGGAGCCAGAAAAAATTTTGTGGGAGGGCCGAAACAAATTTTTTTCCCGAAAAACATTAGATGGGAGGGCCGAGATGATTTTTTTTTTTATTTTTAACACATGAAATCGCAAATAAATACACTAACGGGCTTAGGCCTAGGGGGCTAGGACCCTTTCCGGTCCTCATGTGGCTCCGCCCTTACTTACACTTAAATGAGCGCAACAAAGAAATCGCCTTGCAGGGTTGGTCCAAATTATAGATTTTCGAAGAACAAATGGTAATGGATTTTTGCAGTTACATAACGTGGGAAATTGACTCATGTGGTTATTATATGAAGAAGAAGATCAATTTGAGTTTTACCTTGGTGCAATTTGAGGGTTTTAAGTGTGAGGGTTCTTGGTAAAATATATTTCAATTTAGGGACGAAAACATATACTTATAATCAAACAAAATTGACGTGGATCTCGACAGTACTAAAATAATGACGTGACATGTACATTTGTTAGATGACGTGAATTTTGGAGGTAAAAACGGGTTTTTGTTGATATGAACCCAAAACAAACAAAGTTTGATGGGTATTTTGGTATTTTATAGAGTTCATATCTCATTTGATAAGTGAACATTTGAGAAAGTTTTTTGCTCTAAGATGCCATTAACCCTTTTAAGTTTGTACATGAGGGTGAAGTAGCCCATTTACGTAATAAACCTCTAACCCATCTTCATGTGGTGTGCACCACCTAAACACCCTACTTCTTTAAACCCGGCAATTTTCGACACATCACGAAATCAACACGAACCCGACACGAAGATAAACGGGTTTGGGTTGAGGATAAGCATGTTCGGGTCGAAAACATGTTAACCCGTATAACCTGTTTATAAATGGGTCGTGCATCGATTTTCTGAAGAGAATAAGAGCAACCAAAGGTCAAGCATCGATCACGATTCCACAGAAGACACCGTGTAATTCCTATACTCTTGTAATCATTTAATTTTTGGTATCGTTTGGTAAAACGTTTAGTTTACCTTGGTTATTTGATCACGCTTGTATAATTACAATGGTTATGGGCTAATACCCTTGGGTATTAGCCATCTTAATGAAGGTTTAATGTTTGGTTTGTTTTAAAATCGATTTCTTAATTTATCGTTGAGAGTTTAATTATGTTTATCACATGATGCTTGTCTACGTGTTTGAATATGCGACCTATCATTCAACTGGGTCTAGTTACGCCTAACAAGTGAGCTAGATACTAGGATAGCTCTCCATATCGTGTTTTATATTACTGGACCAATAGGATCACAAATAATGTTCTGTCTTTGTCTTTAAATTATGAGCTTAGTTAGACCGGCAGGTGACCCGTAATGTTTCAACAAGTATGTTCTTAATTAATTGATAAAGATTTGAATAGTGAACTACCAGTATATAAAATACCGTCAAACAGTAAGTGGGTAAAGTCCCGATGGGCTAGGGTTTGACAAGATCACCATTGCTTTAATCCCTAGATAGATTATAATTAAACTAAAAGGATGCTTTATGCGGATACATTAATTGTGACATGATTCAACGTGTCTAAGACTTAGATATGTCCCCTAAGTCTTAAGAATAGTATGCCGCTTCAAGATAAGAAATCTTTGCACTAAATAAACAAACCAGCGTTTAATCGGATTTAATATGGCTAATACGATTTCTATCATTGGGCTTGTACCGCTCTTTTATCTTCTGATTGTTTTCTTGTATGTTTATGTGTTTAGAATTGATTATTGTCACCATAAAACCTGTGTCAGTCTCAGGCTGAAAACCCCCCATTATCATTAGAAACGTATATAGCATAGATTTAACAAGTAATTAGAATTAACTTAATTAGAGTAATTAAAATACTGATAGAATATAAGGTTAACAATCTCGCTCTTAGTGTTCTACACACTACTTACACGAAACTCCACCCACCCGATCGGGTATACCTGCCCGTTAAAGTGTTGTTTTAGGATAAGTCGGATAAATATAAATTTAAAACTTTGTAATCAATAAATTGACCCTACACGACAGCGCATCAAGTTTTTGGTGCCGTTGCCAAGGAGTGAAAAAGTTTAACCTTTAATTTTATTAGTATTTCTAACTATTAGTTTAGAATAATTTAATTAGTGTATTCTAGTCTGTTTGTATTTAATTGTTTTTTTAAATTCCCTAAAAACATTATTTAGTTTGATCTCTAAGTATCAGTGTTCTGACAGATCAACTGGATCCGCCGATCCACCATTTGGATACAACTTATTGACCTTTCACTCAGAACAAGCTATTGATCTCTACAGTCTAAACAACGTATCTGTTCTTCCAAACAATACGGCGTATTCTGTAAAATCAATATGGCGTACTGACCTTCAACAGAACCATACGGCGTATTCAAATTAATTGAATATGGCGTATTGATCATCTGATACAGTAACAGTGTTAATTTTTCGTATTCGATTTCCTGTTTTAAGTGTTCTCTCTCCTGAGGGCACATCCTATTGATCATTTGTACTTATTTTCAGGAATTCGATTGACGATGACCGAACGAAACGACTATATCTCCATTACCCAAAAGAACTGCATCTCTAATGATAACGAAGGAAGAATGATCTAGAGAAATTTTATCGAGATACAGGGAGCATTTTTGGTCAAGATACGAGATAATACTTTTAATGGGAAATTGGAGAAAATGCGTTTGAGCACATTAATAAATTTCTCAAAGTAGTTGGGCCAATCAAAATTAATGGGGTAAGTCAGGACCGATTTAGGCTTAGCATCTTCCCTATTTCACTCGCAGATGCCGCATGTGAATGGTTTAAAAAGGATTGTATGAGCTCAGTTACTATTTGGCAAGATTTGGTAGAAAAGTTCGTTCAAAAATTCTACCAACTTTCTTATGACAATGAAGAAACTGAAGCTGAGGAAGATGATGACATCGACGATGTTGCTGACATCTTCAAGATCAAAGGCAATTTATTTGACTACGAGACATCCTTGTGTAAAGCATCAACATTCAACTCCTTCCTAAAATTGACAGGGATCTTTTTGACTTTGATATCTAAGAATCAAGACTTATGAGGATTATGAGTTGAATAACACAGTGACAGGGATCTTGAGGAACCCGATGGTTGGATAACAGGGTGCCATATCAACGATCGATCATATATGTGAACCATAATATCGTTATAAGAGATGGAATAACTAAATGGACCACTGTAGAGTTCCAGATATTGAGTTTTTTGTAGACGATGGAGAAGCTACCTCGTAATGGTTTAGGTCGGATGCATAACTTATTTTCCAAGATCACAAGTGGTAGATAATTAGACTGATTAAAACAGAAAGAAGAAACCCTAATGATCACAAAGCAAAAAATTAAGAATCATGTGGAATGCACTACCCGTGTATGAAAATTCTATGCATGGTTAATAAATAGTTTTGAGAACTTCCACAAACTAGACTATAATGTGCTAGTAAAGCTACAAGAATGTTGGTGGAAGATAAATGCTTATGAAGTCGCGCCATTCACTCGTTTGGAAAATTATGGCCAGAGACCATATGCAAACTTCAAAACTGAAAAGGCTCATGACCCTTATCTTGATATTAACCGTATTTTTAGTAGAAATTATGACACAATCAACGCCGATAATACTCAAGACTATCAGGGGCATGAAGAACGCAGGGATGATCCCACTTATGAATTATCAGTCTGCAAAATTAAGAGATTCGAGATGATGAAGTACTCATTCAATGCTGACGAAGAGTACATTGCCATAAAACAGTCCGAGTACCTCAACCACTCAAAGGACAACCTCGACGCTTATTAAAACTTTTACGTATCATTGATGAGGGATGGGTCATGGCAACACCCAACGATAAATGAATGAAGTAAAGAAAAAAAAGTCAAACTTAATGACTAACTGAAACAAAAGTGCTTCCCGGGAGACAACCCGGTGGTTTTTAAATTCTTTGTCGCATTTTTAATTATTTGCACGAGTCTGTCTTCCCAGACACTCCATACGGCGTATCGAACCCCTCTGGACATGGCGTATGGATGTGTCTGGACGTTATCAGTCTGAAATCTAATTTCTAGTACTTTGAAAATTTTTAATTGTTTTTACAAGAACCATACGGCGTATCTTTAGGTTTGGGATACGGCGTATTGACCTCCTGTACAATGTGTTTAATTGTTTTCCTGCATTGTAACCATTGTATAACCGAGATAGGAATTGTACTTCTGTCTTCTAACTTTTGTATGTATACATTGCTGTAAGGAAATCGACGATATGGTATATACTGAAAAAGACATGTGTTGAACTTGTACGAGCATTCTTACGCCGTTGTCAACACATTTTTCTCAAGAACTCAAATTGAGAATTATCCAGCACAAATCGGTGGAGTTCCTCGTATCTAATTCTATTTCCACCCATTTTCTTTAACCGTTTTACTATACAACGAGGAGGTTATAATCTAAGTGGGGATGGAGAAATAAATGCCTACTTGGTCCTTTCTTTTAATAGAATAATTAAAGCTATATGCTTAAATAATGCCAAATTAAAAAATTTTTCTAGCATAACTTTTGTAAATAATTACAAGTTACATGAACCTCCGCGCAACTATAACCCTTAATACCAAATTAAGAATTAAGCTATTCCCGTTTTCAAACGTTACTAAAAATTCCACAAGAAGTGAGTGAACTTTAAACTTGGCTTGTATATCACTCGAGACCATAACGATGAGTACTATGGACTTAGATGGAGAAACATTTTTAACTGGTAAATTTCTAGGAATACACCAAAAAACCTAAATGTTGTAAAATTAACTAACTACACTGGTTAGTTAAACCCCGTGTAACCCTTTGCTTACTCTCACTATAAGAGTAAGATCCCTTAGAAAAAAAAAAAAAAAAAAAAAAAAAAAATAATCAGACCTGTGACATTCTATATTTTTCACACCAAATGTCTATTTAGTTTCACCTTACACCTTAGGCCTACCTGTAGATTAAGCCTACTTAATCCCAAAGTTACAGTTCTTTTTGTGTAACGTTTTTATTTCTTTGTGTCAAAATGAAATTTTCCTATCTCCGGTTAGTTCGAAAAATTGCACAAACAATGGGAAAATATGTAGCGTCGAGTATTTTCTACTTTCGCGATATGTATTATGTCTGAAGATGAATGTTGAAGAAAAATAATCCGGATGAATTATGATTGTGAAGACGGTGAAATTGCACCGAGATTTATGTTATGAAAAAAATGGAAAAATAGAAAATGCATCAAAAAAAGAGAAGGATGATTGATAGTCGTTTCGCTAAACTTAAACCGATGAAATACTTGGAAGGATCGATTATTCGTTGATATGTGGATAAAAATCAACGATGTATAGTTTTGTATAAAGTAGCTGATATCACCACTTTTGTAAAAGTATGTAAATTTAGGATGATTGGGAAGTTGACCGTTATGGGAACGCCAACTTGGGTTGTCTTTGTCATCTCTATGATCGATGCGCTTGCATATATTTTGAGTCTTTATCATGGAACGGTCAGGAAAAGTTACTAGCAACTACCTTATTTGTTCAAGCTTAATCTATTTGTTTTATGAATTTTATTTAACAACAATTGGCCTCCCTTTCCTAGCAATTAACCTTAGGTTTTACTCGAACGAGGTTGAGATCGAGTAATGCATGTCTATACTGTCGTTACGAACGGCCCATGTATGCTGATTCTGGTCCACCTTTTGGTTTATTACTTTTGGTTGAGAAGTTAGAAGAGCCCTACCCTATATCGTTATTCATCTAAACCCTTGTTAACTTTGAATGAGAGATTGATCGAATTATACATGTCATTCCACCGTTACGACCATGGATTATATTCAGCTCCTTATTGGTATGGTACTATCGGTGAAAGATTGTTAGAATGATCAACCCTTAGCCTTATAATAAAACCCCAATTTACCTTTTGACTTATTTCTCCTTAGCTCTAGTGGTGGAGATGTGTATCCTTGCCAAGCATATGATATGAAGCTAATCACAGACCGATAACAAATGAGCGTACATTTAAATGTTTCGCCTAGATTAGTTGATGATCTGAATTGTTTTCATTTCTAATAGTCGTGAGGTGCTTGGTCTTGTACAGTGATTAAAAACGAAAGAAGTGCTTAAATAAGAAAAATCCTTGACTTCAGTTGGGATACATTTTCAATATAATATAGAGTCTACTTGAGGACAAGTAGGATAAAAGTAGGGGAGGCGGTATTTGATGACATCAATAACGTTACATTTATACCATCATTTATCCTGAATAAGTTACACTTTTATATAATTATTGCAAGAATTTGTACTTAATTGCTTAAAAGTGTTATTTGTAGTAATTAAGGAGTGATTTGTGAAGACATGCTAAAAGGCGCATATTTTGGAGCTAAAACGATGATATTTGAAGATTGCATAATTCTGACCAATACGCCGTATCCAGAAAAGAGATACGGCGTATCAACGCCAACTCTTCACAAGAAAACGCGTATAAACAATTCCCAATACAACGTATTCAACTTCTGCCATAAGCCGTATCCAGCTAGATAGATATTCAAAGATACGAAGATAATTATATTTTGGGAATGAATATTTTATTGATTATAAACTTAGCGCGCACTCAAAGGAAAATACCCTAATACGCCGTATTGGCCTAAACCAATACGGCGTATCTAGTCTTTTTCAGACACTATAAATAGAAGACTCAAAAACGAGTTTTCAGTGTGCAAAATCATATTCTCTATACCATACACATAAAAGACGATTTTCTAAAGAAAAGAAGAGCAACCAAAGGTTAAGCATCGATCACGATTTCCAAATAGCAGACGACCGTTAATTTTATATACTTCCCCCCCTCCTTGTAATCCATTTAATTTTGGTACCAGTTCGGTAAAAAACATTTAGTTTACCTGGTTATTGAACACAAAGCTTGTATAAGTTACTATGGTTATGGGCTAATACCCTAGGGTATTAGCCATCTTAAATGAAATTTAACGTTTGGTAGTTTTAAAAAGTCGATTTCTTAAATTATCGTTTGAAAGTTTAATTATGTTTAATCACATGATAACTATTGTCTACGTGGTTGTATATGCGACATATCCATCACTGGTCTAGTTACGGCCTAACAAGAGAACTATGATACTGGATAACCTCCATATAGTGTTTTAATTAACTGGAACCAGAAAGATCAAAAATAATGTTCTGTCTTTTTGTCTTTAAAATATGACTTAGTGAACACCGTTACCCGTAATGTTTCAACGAATAATGTTCTTAATTAATTGATAAATATTTGAACAGTGAACTACCAATTTATAAAATACCGTCAAACAGTAAGTGGGTAAAGTCCCGATGGGCTAGGGTTTGACAAGATCACCATTGCTTTAATCCCTAGATAGATTATAATTAAACTAAAAGGAAAAGGATGCTTTATTTGCGGGGAATACTTAATTGTGACGGGATTCAACGTGTCTAGGTCTTAGGATGATGTCCCGCCTAAGTCTTAAGAATGATATGCCGCTTCGAGATAAGAAATCATTGCACTAAATAAACAAACCAACGTTTAATCGGATTTAATATGGCTAATACAGCTTTCTATCATTTAGCTTGTACCGCTCTTTTATCTTCTGATTGTTTTCTTGCATGTTTATTGTATTAAGAATTGATTATTGTCACCATAAAACATGTGCCAGTCTCTCAGGCTGAAAACCCCCCATATCATTAGAAACATATATAGCATAGGTTTAACAAGTAATTAGAATTAACTTAATTAGAGTAATTAAAATACTGATAGAATATAAGGTTAATGATCTCGCTCTTAGTGTTCGACACCATACTTACCACGAAACTCCACCCGATCGGGTACACTGCCCGTTAAAGTGTTGTTTTAGGATAAGTCGGCTAAATATAAATTTAAAACTTGGTAATCAATAAATTGACCCTACACGACAGCACATCAACCATCCACTCATACAACCCATAACGAGTCTTAAACGCGGTCTTCTACTCATCCCCAGGCCTCATGCGAATTTGATGATATCCACTCCGTAAGTCAATTTTGGAAAACATAGAAGAACCATGGAGTTGATCAAGTAAGTCGTCAAAACGAGGAATAAGGAAACGATACTTGATCGTGATCTTATTGACAACTCTACTATCGATACACATCCGAAAGGCCCCTCCATGTTTAGGAACCAACAAAGCAGTAACTGCACATGGACTCATGCTCTCCCTTATCAAACCCTTTTCCAACAATTATGCCACCTGTCGTTGTAACTCCTCATACTCTTTGGGATTCATACGATAGGCGGGTTTATTAGGAATAGACAAACCTAGAACAAAATCAATGCACTGTTGAATATCCCACATCATAGGTAACCCATACGGTATTTCCTCAGGAATCACATCAGAAAATTCCATCAATAAAGGTTTTTTAAGGTGAATTATATATAATCAAAAATGATTTACAGATATGATTACATTTTGAGCTATACTCAACATCATAGCATTCTAAACTACAATTCAAAGACAGATACAATCATCTATACAAAACATTTATACTCAGACATTCCTAATCCTATATCTTCGTAGCTTTATTTTCCATTGATCCTCCACATGTCTTACTGCAGCAGATTCTTTGACTTTGACACTCATCAAATTTAGTCTAATAGTTTCCTCAATCTCATGGCACAAAGCATCTTCAGTCTTCTTTATTCCTCCAAATAGTCTTGAATTCCTTTCATTCCATAAGTAATACACAGCAGCTCCACAGACTAGCTTGCTCACTATACACCATTAAAATTCCTGATGTTCTTTAAACCGGGACTTTCCAACAAAACAGTTTGCCCATCCATTGAGTAATTCACACAATTGCCTTGCAGAGTACTTCCATAACTCTTCTCCGAGAAAGTTTGCATTTGAAAATCGATGTGATCATGTGAATCATTGCATTCTTCACATAAGGTATAAGAGAAGCATGTTGTTTCCATTCATAATTCTACCTGTGTGAGCAATCTCACTTGTACTGCCATCCATAGGACAAAACATGCATTGTAATGCATTCTGCAGACCATAAACCATCATTCCAATTAGTCCTCATGCCATCTGCATTACTATCCTTCCAACGCTGCTTAACCGAAAAGCAACGATCTACCATTCTTGTCCTTACCATCTGGCACATCTTTTCCTGATAATTAAGTTTAAGAACATCCCGTTACTTCTTAAACTAGACAAACTTATTTTTTTCCCCCAACGTCCACTCATTGGGCCATGCCCAATTGCCATTTTCAATAGCCTCATTCACAGTACATTAGACATCCTGGAATCATATGCATCCCTTTTTGTGATGAACTTACTTAAAGGGCCATTTATGTGCCAATTATCATACCAAACAGAAGTGCTTAGACCATTACCTATTTCAACCCAAAAATGCTCTCTAAACTTGTCTCTCATACCCAAAAGTGTTCTCCACATAGGACTGCAATTGTTGTCAGCTTGCACATCCCATAAATTCCTTCCTTTCAATTTTTCAACATTTATCCATTTGACCCAAAAAGTATATTTTTTGGCTGCCACATTCCATTAATAAAGGTTTCACTAGACTCGGGATTGCACTTGCCACTTTATTCGCCTCTTCCACAACCAACACAAACACTAGCGGGCTGATTTTGGCCACATTCTCTAAATCAACTCGGTTAAGAACAAGAGTGGAGTCTACTTCCGGAGTCTGCCTTGAATCCAACGGTGCTAAAGTAACGCTCATCCTATCTTTTCGAAAACTGTGCGTGGTAAGAAAACCATCGTGCTTGGTCTTCCTATCAAATTGCCATGGCCTCCCTAGTAAAATGTGACACCCATCCATAGGAATAACCTTACACCATACTTCATCACGGTATTTCTTTCCAATAGAGAAATGCACTAAACGCCTCTTACTAACCTTCACAATGTTCCATTTTTTAAGCCAAGTCAACTGGTATGGCTCTGGGTGATCCACGGTTTTCAATTTCAATTTCTCAACCATGTATGTCGACACCACATTCTCACAACTACCCCCATCAATAATCATGTTACATACCTTACCCTTGGAAGTACACTTGGTACGGAAAATGTTATTCCTACGCCACGAATTATCATCAATAGATTTGGAAGTCGCTACACTCAAAACCCGCTGAATAACCAACGACTCACCTTGATCGAGATGTAGTAGCTCAAATTCTGGAGATTCATATACATCATTCCCATCAGTATCATAAATAACCTCACTTTCTTCTTCAATAAATGATACGGTTTTCTGATTCAGACACTCCCTAGAATAATGACCCAAACATTGGCATTTATAACAACGAGGTGCTTTACTAGAGTTACCTGTTGTTGGAGTATTGAAAGATGGATTGGATTTAGGGACGACAACCTTACTTGCAAGAGTAGGGGTTGTCTTTGATGCTGGAGTCCACCTACTAGTACTTGTCTTTCCTTTATTCTTTTGTTGCTTCTCAACCTTGAAGGCTAAACGACACACATCTGTGTAAGTTAAATAAGGTTGAAGACTCACCACATCAGTGATCTCGGGACGTAAAACACCCAAAAACCTAACAACGACATGCTCTTCCTCTTCGTTTGCATCACACCGCATACGTAACCGATCAAACTCATTAATGAGCTCTTCAACTGTAAATGTTCCTTGAGAGAAACTATGGTAATCCTAAAAAGCTTTTTGCCTATAATTAACAGGCAAATTTTTTTCCTTCGTCAATTTTTTCATCTTTTCCTATGACGCTACCTTTGACTTCCCCGCCAAATACCGTTGTTTCTTTACATGATCCTACCACAACGAGGCATGTTGACGAAGTTTCATAGCTACCACTTTGTCATGATCAAAGATCCACTTATCAAGAGGTCGGGGAAGCTCAAAGTATGAAAAGGCCATATTTAGAGAGAGAGAGAGTATTTTTACTATTTCAAAAGGTTTTTATTTAAAAGAAAAAAGTAAGGAAAATACAATTTGGAGCTTCACCCTTTAATATTGATTAGAGAGTGTTATTTATAGGCCTAAGTGCCTAACACAAGGGAAGTTTCACCTAATTACACTTCTAGCCCTTGTGTTTTAACTTACTAATAAACTAGTGTAATTCCTATAATAACACCATATTTTTCATTCCTAACAATCTTCCCCCAATGTGGCGGCATATGGGATTACTTACAATGTATCCTACAAGTACAATGATAACGCCTTAATTATACATGTTTTTGGCGGTGTTATTTATTATATTTGATCATTTCTCGTGAACTTTCGGTACTTAATCAAGTATATTTGCTATTATATGTTCTAGGTATGTGTCGTGGAAGAAAACGAAAGAATACACGAAGAATTAAAGCTTAAACGAAGAAATAAGTGAAGTTAAAGATCTCCCAACACCTGTTCACTGTTTTGGTCATAACTCGGTCATACGAACTCGGATTGAGTTGATTCAAGCGGCCACGCGAAGAGAATTCAATTATCTACAACCATGAAAAAGGCCAACTACTGAGATATTACCAACAGCCAGTTTTACAAATGAGTACAACATACTTTATGAAGATTCATTTAATTCATGAATCTAGTCCAAAATCCATCCACATACATCTCCAACTTGGTCCCCAAGCTATATCTAGCCTATAAATACCTCCCTATGATGCCTTGGACGAAATCATCTCATCATATATCATCACATACAAATCTCAAGAAGAAAATGCCAAAGTACGGCGCACTTTTCCCTTGTGCGCCGCACTTCTGATCGAGTCCCTAAAACCGCCGCACAATATTGTAAGTGCGCCGCACTTTCGTTCAAACTTCTCAAAGAAACGGCTAAAGTCCTAATAAATGATGAGTGCATTAACTCCCTAAAACCGCCGCATAATTTCAGAAGTGCGTCGCACTTTCTGCCCGATTTCAGCCTATAAATAGAGGCATAATCAACCCCATTTTACACACACTTCCACAACATTTTCTCTCATCAATCCTCATCATCTAATCATGAATTTCAAGGGTGGTGACAGCACCTTAAGGGTTCGGGTCGATTAGAATCAATAGCTTGGGTTTTAGAATAGTTTTCATTTGGGAAAACTAATTGTCGAATCGTTGATCTTGTAATCATTTGGTATAATTTCTATAACTCTTTTAATATGAAGTTTTCTGGAATTTATATGATTGTTATGATCTTCACTTCTTTGATTATGGAGTAGTAATCTTATGTTTGTTTGGGCATAATGTGATCTTGGATATGGAGCGTTTGGATATGTGTTTATTAAATTGGTAAAACATATTTTATATAAGAAAATAGGCCGAAAGGGTTCTTTTATATATGTGTTTAATCATTCCACTTAATATATTGGTTATAATAACTTATAAAGGCCGAAAGGATTTGTTGTTATTAATCAATATAATCACTAGTTATATTTAAAGGCCGAAAGGATTTATAACTTGTGATAACTCTATTTTCTAAACTTATAAACACTATTCTAAACACTTCATTATCTAAGTGATCATTGCCTAAACAAACATACCTTAATCATTTGATTGAATCATCTTTTAATTGCTTTCTTTGCATTATTCGATATATGCTCGTCTTGGTTAATTTGATCCGTGACAATCTTATTAACCTTAGCACCTTAATTACAAACTGTGAAAACTTCAATTCCCGTGGAACGACCTGGACTTACCTAAAGCTATACTATACACGAACGGGTATACTTCCCGAGTGTTGTGTTTTTAGTAAAATCGGTATTTCTAGTATTATAAATTTAAAGCTTGGAAAACACACATCATAGTCTTCATACTACCTTACTAGTGCGTTGCCCTATACAGAATTATTAAATAGACGTCGGGTTATCGTGTAATTCTGTTCATAGGCAAAGGAAATAACTTTACAGCAGATCATCATAATGTTTGACAAAGGTAGCAATTCTAGGAGAAGCAATCTGAGGAGTAGTGCATGATTAGGTAAATACATATTTTTATCATAAAGTTTCTCGCATGTAGTCCCTAGATTCTATTTAGTTAACTATTAAGAAAAACCAACCTCCGAAATCATGATATATGATGTTTGCTTTCATTATAAATATAAAAACAATAAAATGAATCTTCTCCAACCCCTTCAGAATTCTATTAGACCGTGTTTCGAAAAAGCCTATCCCAACCTATCCCACTAGAGAAAGGATAAACAATCTCCTAGTCTTGCCTATACTACACTGCAATGATTAGGTAACACTGCCTAGGGGTATTGTAAAATTTTCCTGTGAAGTCTCGCAACCCTCACATCAATACACTACAAGGTTTCACACTTCCTTTTTTGGGTAATCCAAGATCGTGCACTACACGAAAACTTTTTTCTTCATAATTGAAATGTTGCTTCCTCATTCTCTCCCCATTCGTACTTCATAACTCTTTTTTGAGTCAACTTGGTCAAAGGTCTAGCAATCTTGGAAAAACACTCGATAAACCTTCAGTAATAACCGACAAGACATAAGAATTGGCGAATTTCTGTTGGAGTCATGGGTGATGCCCAATCCTTAATTGGCTCAATCTTAGATAGGTCAATGTGAACGCCTTCGCTATCAATCACGTGACCGAGAAATTATACCTTAGAGAGCCAAAAATCACACTTTGAGAACTTGCGTGACAATTCTCCTCTAATAATTTCCAGAATTTAGCTTAAGTCCTCTTCGTATTCCTCCTTCTCTGGTGTAAAATCATATATTCATCAGATGAACATGATTATGACTTGTCAGGGTATGGTTAACACACCCGTTATATTTTTTTAATTTTCATCAAGTCCATGAATACCAACCGCGTGCAGTTGGTCAATCCAAAGGCATTGGCTTGGAACTCGTAATGACCATAGACGATTCTAAAAAAACGCCATCCTTTGGAACTTCCGTCTTCCCGAACTTTGAAGTTGGTGATAATCAGACCTCCAATTGATCTTTGTGCAAACACTCGATTTCCTGCCTTGCAACTGATCAAACAGATCATAACGATCTCGAGAGTAAATAACGGTTCTTAACTGTAAGCATGATTCTGTTCACGATAATCAGATGCATATACGTGAACGATCCATCCTTCTTCTTGACAAAGTAAAACCAGATCTCCCCACAGGGTGAAGGAACTTGGTCTTATGAAACCCTTGAGTCAGTCCAGTTCTTGCAACTGAGTGGACAACTCTTGCTTCTTAGACGGTCTAACTAATAAGGAGCTCGTGCAACAGTCGCAGCACCGGGGACTAAGTCATTTGAAATTTTGTCTATGTCGAGCTGGTGGATGGAGGTCTTGACAAGTTGCTCTAAGAAAAGACTTCGGAAATCGCGATGAATGATCGGACGAACGTCTTCAGTGGCTTACTCCTGCTGACTTGTCTTCCCTCTTTCTTTACTAAATGATGTGCCAGACAACAAATGCACCCTCATCTTGATGTACTATTTGAGTCTTGGTGACGAGATTATGCTATTCTCGAGTACTCACTCCCTCCGCTGCTTTCCGTCAGCCTCGAAAACGTAAATATTCAATCTGCCGTATGGAAATACGAACAACTCCATTTTCACACAGACAAAATACAACATGATACTTCGATACCAATCCATCACAAAAATAACAACAAAGCAAACCCAGATCTACGGGTCATTAGGTCAGTACTGAAGAGGTAGACAAGAAAGTTTAATGTACAACCCCTAATAATAGTGTCCCGTATTCGAAATTCGCACATACGCTAATTTCAATAGTATAACTAACGTCTAAACGCCGTATGGTAGGTGATATTAACTAAGGCACTAAACGTAGTCGCTACATAGCTTCTATCAGCTCCCGAGTCAAATAAGATGCATGCATAATGATTATTGAGAAGGAACGTACCCGTAATGACATTGGAGTATGGGTTGCCATCACCTCCTCCTAATGCATAGGCTCTCCCACATAAATCAAGAGTCAAAACAGCATCATTGTTTGCAGCTTATTCCCTACGATTATTTGATTCTTGATTTTAGCGCAATCACTTTTGAAATAACCATGACCCGACCACATACAAAATAGGTCTAACCCTACTGGTTCGCCATGGGGGCTCTTGGTGCTTGGCAACAACAACATTCCGTTATAACTGTCCTTGGCCATGTGGGCCCACCTTCTTACAGCTGGTACATACTTTACAGGTGCAATTCCCTTCCATGTACAATCGCACTTGTTACAGTACAGAGCACTCCCAGCATACCCTCTTTTCTCATTGTTGCCCACTATGATAGCTTGAGCCACGTTCTGCCTCTTGAAAGGTGGCTGCTGTATACGGTTTCCCCGTGGGTTGTTATCAAACATTCTCTTTTTCTCAGCATTCCTTGCCGCATACACATGAACTTTCTGATCCATTAGGCCATTACCCATCCTGATGGCATCTTGTAGTCGAACTGGCTTAGAAGAGGTAACATTACCTTAATGTTTATCTGGAAAACCCTAGATGAACCTCTCAATCTAGGTCGTTCTCAACGGGAACCATTCTAGGACACGAGCAAGGTCAACTACTGAATCGTTTGCGTAAACCAGTGAACTCAGTACCCATTTAACAAACTATTTCACAACTCATGTCTCAAGCTTCTGGATTTCCTTCCTCGTACAATACAACTCATCAACAACTTCTATCAAATCCATCCATGGCACGTCATATTCCTCATCAGTGCCAATGTGTCAGCACATGGGAATTCCTACCAATGTCAAGCTCCATCTAGCAAGTGCAAGTATGCAAAAGCTTCACGTTGAGAGTTTAGTGAACAATTACTAATACGAAGACAGCAGATATTCCATTTCTCGAACTAGAAAGCCAAACCAACGACTCATTAATCCATTTAGTACCACAAAAGTGTAGTGGTTGTACATTGAGAAACTCCTTGAGGTACAACCCTAGCAACTGGGTTCATCACTTCTTGCACCTTCTATTTCCTCCATTTTTACTTTCCACCCCGTTCTTGTTACGATTTTTCCCATTTCCTCCACTTCTGTTATCCGTTAACATCTCCATTTTGGCTTTGGTTTTCACAATGAATCCAGCATTACGGATGGGCCCCTTGAGCACCAACGCCCTTCTACTCGTCGAAGAGAATAGTTCCTTTGATGGCTTTGATAGTCATACCAGAGCGAGTAATAGTCATAATTCTGGCCATAAATTAAACACAAGGTGAGATTCGGAACGGGGTAAAGTTAAAATAAACAATAAATAGAATTTACAAAATAAGGTTTATAGAAAAAAATTAGTAATAAACGTTTTTTTCTAGACGAATGACTACATGATTTATAATGGGAATAAACAACAAGAGAGAAATCATAATAAATAAACAAGATTTCTATTTCGTATAAAATCAAAGTCGAGTTACACAATTTCCCAAAATTCGTACTAGATCTACACCATACTAACTACTACTATTATGGTTCCACACATAACACTTGATCTACTAGTATACAGACGATATCATGTGTACCTCGTCATGAAGGTCTCCATCCTCCAAAGTCTTTGACTCTCATCAGCTCAAAGCTCGCGAACCTATCTGAGGTCATCATCTACATAACCCAAACATATAAACTATCATCTCTCACTCTCTCAATACCTAGAGCATCTCAAAGTCTTGTGTTGCTACTACCCTCCTAAGCCACACACAACCCTAAAACCAGACCGTCTCACCCTCAAGCAATCTGGTTCCTACCCTCTGCTCTCTCTGTCACGACTCTATATCATCCTATCCTCTAGAGAGGTTGTTGTTCCCATGCCTTGATCGATTCTTTACATGTAAAGTGTTTGGTTAACCTTGGTATGAATCCAAAATAACAATGGTTGAACTCTGTTTGGTATAATCAAACAGTGTATGCGGAATCTACCTTTGATATCCACTAGAGGTATTTATCAATGTAACAGTACCAAACAAAGAACAATGAACAAAACACAAACTGCTTCAATATTATTAATCAATAATACGAGTAACTCTTGTAAGTACTATGTTACAACCATGAAGGTTCTTTTTTTTTTTTTAAATTTTAAATTTTTTTTTTTTATTTTAAGTTTTAACTCTATATGTTCCTTTTTATTCTTTCTCTAAGATGTATCTCTATCTTTTAAGTGCGTATAAAACCTTAACCTATGATCTCCTTTTATACACCACAAGGAGTCCTTTACAAGATAACTACCAAACTTTTAGGGTCAAATACAATTATAATCATATACGAATCTTCCTAATATATAAGATATACATTCCATATTTATCTCATTGCATCCTTATCTCCAAGTCAGCAACATTAACCATCAACAGTATTAACTTTTCTTCTAGCAGTATTAACTAACACTGGCAGTACTAAGTTTGTACTGGCAGTACTAACTCCATTAGTATTGTTAGTTATACCTTGGCAGTATTAACTCTTGATGAAGATTTATTCCCAATAATCCTCCCCTAAACTTGTGATTTACCTCCAAATCGTCAAGTTTCTTCTGGATTAAATCTTCTTGTCTTCTGATGATGATTCTTTCAAACACTTATCTACTTCTTCACTTGTGATCTGATGAACTTCAGTAGTTCATATACTTGTGTGCTTTCTTGATCAATCTCCAATCTCTTACTCAGCATCTTTGATATCATTTCTTGACTTAGAGGATACTTCTTCTCTGTAAGCATATGTATGGCAATTCCATTTTGCATCAGCAGAATGTGAACTCCACAGAAATCACATAAACTCCAACTTATCAGATTATACTCATTCTGATTCATCCATATTTCACTCTCCTCATCAGGCTCAAAAAGTGTATGCAAGTCTCCCCACAGCATTAAATCATATCCTTCTGGTTTTGAGGAACTATACCTTTCTTTGACCAGCCTGTATAACTCCACTATATCTTGTCTATCAAAATCATATAACATCTCACTCAGAATCTTGTAGTTCTTTGAGCTTCCATCTCCTCTGATGATTTTGTAGTACATGAAGTTTTCTGACAAAGTGTAAGTCTTCCAATCCACAATTGGATACTTTGTAGAGAGTGAATCAACATCTACAACAATTTCTTCTCTTGGAACTATGTCTAAATAACCTTTGAGATCTTCCTTCTCATCATCTAGTTCCACCTTTTGTCTCTTTGTAGTACTTCTTGTTCCTTTTCTAGGAAGAGATTTCTTCCTCTTTCCTGTAGTATCTTTCTCAATTTGTTCTACTTGAAACTCAACAGGCTTCTTCTTTTCCTTTTCAATTCCCAAATCCATAGGCACAAAGTTATGATTGAAATCCCATACCTTTTCAAAAATTGGCCTAATCTCCTCATAGCTCATTCCATCAAAGTCTTTCATCTTGTAATTACTTTGATTCTTCAAGTATACAATCATGTTCTTCCTTGCTTGAGCTTCTGACTTTAGTTTATTCTTCATATTCCAATACTTTTGAACTAAACAATCATTCCAATCAATATCCTTAGTTGTCTTAGGATTAGTTGTAACTCTTTCTTCATCCAGTGCTAAAAGTTGTCTTGCTATCTCTTCATCTCTTGCTATTTATGTTTTTTCCTCTTCATCAACTTGTTTTTGCAATCTGATAGCTTCTTCTAGACCCTGTCTCTCTTGTTCCAATAAGTTCTTGGACTTTTTCACAGGTTCTGGTTCAGTCATGATTTCTTTGCCTTTATCCTTCCTTGCCTCTTTACTCCTTCTTCCATATACAACTCTACCAGAAGTACTAGGAGATTCTCTGGCAGTACTAATATTTATAGGAGCAGTACTAACTGTAATACCAGCAGTACTATCTTCTAGTTGTCTTTCTGCAGCAGTATTTTGATCATGAACAATTTCATCATCTTGAGCAAAGTAGGTGTTAGGGTCTTCATTTATCCTCCCCTGTTTGGAAGAATCATCTTCTTTATCCTCTAAAAGCACAACCCTTGCTCTCTTCCTTGCTTTCCCAGTCTTGACTTTAGACTCCAACTTCTTTATCCTGAGAATAAGCTTAGTGAATGCAGAACTGTAAGTTTGCTTTATCTTCTTCAAATCATCCTCCAAGATTCCAATTCTCTCAGATAGTTTGGTAACCAAATTCGTCAATTCATTTAGTTTCAAGCTACCCTCATCACTTCCATGTGAGTAAACAGCATGGAGAGGTGATTCATTGGGTGTGGGAACATGGTACTCTGCATCAGGTGAAGGTTGAGGTTCAAAGGTAGGTGCAGTGGAAGGTTCAGATAATAGTGAAGGTGATGATGTGATTCTGGATGGTGAAGATGAAGGTATAGGTAAAGGAGAAGGTTCAGGTGGAGGTAAAGTAAGCATAGTAGGAAATAACCCAATTTCTACCCTAGTATAACCTTTGGTAAGCCTCTTCATATTGCTAAAAACCTTGTTATTTAGAGAGGGTACAAGATATATGTTGGAATATGTCTTAAGCTGTTTCTTCTGCAATCTAGGCAAATTTAAATAAACCTAAGATACATTAAAAACTTATGGGGGCTTCCTATGTTTATGACCATATGTTCAAAAATCAGCCTAGAGAAGTTGTATTTCCTATTTGTTGCTAAGCAGATAAGAGCAGTAGCTATGTTACTACTAAACTGCTCCCAAGCAGTCTTCTTAGGGCTAAGGTAATGAAGCAGAGTATGTGTAAGAAACCTCCATTGAGGTGAGAAAACACCCTTCTGAAAAGTTAACTTATCTGAATCTGGTTGATACCCCATGAGTGCAAGCTGCTCAAAAATCTCTAAGTTGGGAATAGAAGTGATACCATCATGATCTTCCAACTTGAGATGTCTTCTTAAGGAGGCTTCAGTGATAGTCTTGGATTGGCCATCAATGATAGCAGTGATTGTTACCTCCCTATCAGTGTCAGTGGAAGCTTCACTCCCTGTAGACTTTTCCAAGAACGATGCCATATTGTGCTTATCATAAAATTCCAAACTAGCCATGAGTAAAAAGGTGATTAAGTATGTGGGATATGATGGTTTAGGAAAGTATGAAGGCTGGAGAAAGCTAATTGAGATTATTTAGAGAAAACGTAGAGATATGGTTTGACCGACTTAAAGAAATTTGACTTTATCGTGAGTAAATCAAGCGAATATATAGAAAGATCATGAAAGTCCAATTAGTCAAACCCTATATCGTAGGTATTAGGCGGAAATATCTCAACGGCTCTATTTATTAACGAAAAATTCTGTTAGGGCTCAAGCAGTGCTAATGGTCATCCAGCAGTACCAAATTTGGTTTAGCAGTACTAAAATAAGCCTAGCAGTATTAACTTCTCCACCAAAAGCAGTACAAACTCCAAACTTGTGTATCATTCAAAAATAACTTCACACAATCTCTCTTTCTGTTTTTAAGCTCACATTTTATCTCTCAATTCTTTTAACTCACTTTGCACTCTGTCTGTTTTTCACACATCTCTCTATCTGTTTTTAAGCTTACCAATTCTCCCTATTCTTTTGGCTCACAAATTCACACAAAGTATAGTTTTTGGCAAACTAGCAGCCATTAACGGATTTGAGTAGTCTTTACCAATAGTCGTTTGCTCTAGACTAGTCAATTCTTGATGTCTATAAGACATGGTGAACTGATGAGCATTTGTTGTGTGGTATTAAAACCAACACTTCAAGAACAACATTCCTTCCCTTAAATAATGCATCATTGAGTAACCAATTTCACACTTCATTGTTTATCCTGAAAGAGTTAGCTCAAAACCAAGAAAAACATAATCTAACCATTTTTCTTATTTAACAGTATTAAATGTTACTAACAGGATTAACAGTGAGATATATAAATAACTAGCAGTACTAATTTACAAAGACTTAATAGTACTAACATTTAACAAACTTTACAAAAACAAACAAGAGATATAGGCATTAGGGATTGAGCATTCCAGTACTTGAGACTAAGTACTGAAATCTACCAGCATCAAAACCTTTTGTAAGAAGATCTGCTACATTATTTTTAGTGTTGATTTTAGCCATTTGAATCAACTTTTTAATATTGCAGTATCTTATAAAATGATGCCTAATCTCTATGTGTTTTGTTGTAGAATGTTTAACAGGATTTTCTATTATGCATATAGTACTATTATTGTCAATATAAATAATAGTATTCATGAAATTTTACCCATAGTCTAGCAGTTGGTTTTGTATCTAAAGAACCTGTCCACAGCAATTTGTAGCAGCCACATATTCAGCCTCAGTTGTAGAAGTGGCACCTACAGTTTGTTTCTTGCATTGCCAAAAGATCAGCCTATTTCCCAAAAATTGCCAACCTCTAGTGGTTGACTTCCTAACTTGTGTAGCTCCAGCATAGTCACTGTCAGTGTAAGCAACTAATTCGAATGGAGAGTCCTTAGAATACCAAAGTCCTAAAGAAGGTTTTCCTTTAAGGTATCTAAAGATTCTCTTGACAGCTAAGAGATGGGATGTCTTTGGAGAAACTTGAAACCTTGCACATGCATAGATTGCAAACATGATATCTGGCTTGGATGCTGTAAGGTACATCAAAGATCCTATCATAGATCTGTAAAGATGTTCATCAACATCAGCAACATCTCCATCTTGAACCAAAGGCTTTTCCAAATCTGTTGGAGTAGAGGCAGACTTCACATCTGTGTAGTTGAACTTTCTTAAAATCTCATTGACATATTTATCTTGACTGATAAAAATGCCATTCTTTTTCTGTTGGATCTGTAAACCTAAAAAGAAGGTAAGTTCTCCCATTGAACTCATTTGAAACTTATCTTTCATAAGCTTCTCAAACTCATCACATAACTCCTTCTTTGTAGATCCAAAGATAATGTCATCCACATATATTTGAACAAGCAAGATATGTCCTTTTTGTCTCTTGATGAATAATGTTTGGTCAATCTTTCCTCTTTGAAAACCATTACACAAAAGATAATTGGCCAAAGTGTCATACCAAGCTCTTAGTGCTTGATGCAGTCCATATAATGCTTTTACTACCTTATAGACTTTATCAGGATGGTCAGGATCTTTAAAACCTAGAGGTTGACATACATATATCTCCTCTTCAATCTGACCATACAGGAAAGCACTTTTTACATCCATTTGGTAGACCATAAATCCCATATAGGAAGCATAAGCCAGGAAGATTCGTATGGCTTCAATTCTAGCCACGGGTGCAAAAACTTCATCATAGTCTATGCCCTCTTCTTGAGTATGTCCTTGAGCTACAAGTCTTGCCATGTTTTTGATGACAATCCCCCTTTTATCTTTCTTATTTCTGTATACCCACTTTGTACCGATTGCTCTATGACCTTTAGGTAAATCCACAAGAATCCAGACCTTTTGTAGTTTGAACTATAGAAGTTCCTCCTGCATTGCTTCTACCCATGCTGGATCACTAAGAGCTTTAGAAACTCTTTTTGGTTCTTCCTGAGAGAGGAAGCAAGCAAAAAGACATGTATGAAGATCTTGATGAGTCTTCCCTTCATATATAGCACTAAGAAATCCTTGCTCAGTGTAAGAAGTTGTCATTCTTCTTGTTTGAACAGATGACTGCACATCACCAATCACATGTTCAATCGGGTGAGATTTGTGAATTCTTGTGTGAGGAGTGGTAGGTATTGCATAAGATTGTGGAATGTTCCCCAATTCAATTTCTTGGACCTCCACTTGTGTGTCTTCAGATCCATGACTAGGTCCTACCAAGTCTTCAGGGGTAGCAGTATTAACTTCAGGGGCAACAGTACTAACTTCTCTACTACCAGTATTAATTTCTGGGCTGGCAGTATTAACAGCAGTACCAATATCCTTAACACTGCTATCATCATGAGACTTTTCTGTAGCATCATTCTCATTATGTAACCCATCTTTATCTTGTATTTGAGCATCAGCAATAGATCTTGGTGTAGCATTACCAAAATATGAAGCATCCTTCCAAATTGGCATTACAATGCAATCTTGATCTTGTTGAGAAGATGTACTGGACTCAGAAACTCCTTGTATACTTGCAAAGTCAGTTGAAAATATTCATGCAACCACTGGTACATAATTCATTGATTGGGTTAGAGAATCAATATCAAATAGCCACTTTGGACCATTTCCTTCTAGCATAGGCTTATTCTCTAAGAACCCAACATGCAAGTTTTCCTGAACTTTTCTGGTTCTAGTGTTGTATACCCTAAAAGCTTTGATACTTAAGGAATATCCAACAAAGAAACCTTCATCACTCTTTCCATCAAACTTGCCCAAATTATCTAAGGTATTGAGAATAGTAACATGACATCCAAAAAAGGTTTCATGAATCCTATAAGTTGTTTAAAACCTCTAAAGAGTTCATAAGGAGTTCTTGTTATGAGGCTTGACATTAAGACGCCAATTATGGGACATAGCCAACAGTAGAACTGCTTTCTGCCCAAAATGTGGTAGGTAACTTAGAGTCAGCTAACATTGTTCTAGCAGCCTCAATGAGTGTCCTATTCTTCCTTTTAGCTACACCATTTTGCGAGGAGTCCTAGCTACACTATATTCTCTTTAATACCTATTCGTCCTAATAAAATCATCCATCACTTTGTTTTTAAACTCTGTCCCATTATCACTTCTGATTATTTTTACTTTCTTATCCACTAAGTTTTCTACTTCTTTGATAAAATTCTTAAGGATCTCTGTTGTTTCATCCTTAGTTGATAAAAAGAAAACCCATGAAAATCTACTATAATCATCAGTGACTACTAAGCAGTACTTTTTATGCATTTAGGAATCACAAACAAAAGTTGGACCAAAGAGATCCATGTGCAACATAAATAATGGCTTAGTAATGGGATTAAAGGCCTTGGTCTTACAAGAGGCTCTGTGTTTCTTGCCTTTAAGACAGGCAACACATGTTTGGTCATTCTCAAATTTTTTTAAAGGCATATCTCTTACAAGATTTTCTTTGACAAGTTTATTAATATTCTTAAAATTTATATGACCAAGCCTTCTATGCCATAGCATTGATTTTTCAGATGTAGCCTTTGCAACTAGACAAGTTAAACTACTTAGAACTATGTTTTTTTCTTATCAAAAACAGTACATGTTATCCAGTCCTAGAATTTAAGAAGTATTTGATTTTCATCAGGCTACTAAAATTATGAGATAGAACAAGACATTCAAATCAGTAAAAAGAACATAGATCTTTTGGTCACACACATCTGTGAGACACTAAAGAGGTTATCTTTAAACTCTTTGACAAAGTAATACATCAACAAAATCATATATCAGTTTTAATAGTACATTTGCCAGTAATTCTGCCTCCATATGCTCCTCCACCAAAAGTAACATAACCTCCCCATCAAATCTTTAAAATCTAAAGATGGGCTATGTTTCCAGTCATGTGCCTTGAGCATCTACTATCAAGGAAAGCCTTTATCAATTAGTTGTGAACTTGCTGCTGCACACAAAACTTTAGAAGTTAGTTTTCTTTGAGACCCCAGCCATTACTGACTTGGATCAAGCCTCGTAGCATCCATGTAATTATATTTGTTGAAAAACCAGTGATGCACCATTGGGTTTAGATTGGGTCCTCCAAACCCTACATGCTGAGGGGCTTAACAGCATTAAATCCCCTTGCCCTGACAGTATTAACATTTTGCCTACCAGTATTAAACCTTTGCCTACCAGTATTAACATTTTGATAATAAGACCTTTTTGTTAATGTTGTTCTCTTGTAAAAGGGCATGTGAACAGTTTATTGTGCTTGATTTTGAAAATATGTCCTTGGTCTAGCACAGTGAATTGTTGATTTTGGGTGAGCAATATAAGAAGGCCTAACAGTATTAAAAGACCTAGCAGTACTAAAAGGTCTGCCAGTGTTAACAGACCTAACAATATTTATAGGCCTTGCAGTAGTAACAGATTTTAGGCCAGTCTTCATCAAACTGCTCTTGGAGCCATATGTTTGTGTGCACTGGAATGAGAGGTTTTAGGACAGCTGTATTGAATGTGATCAAAACTTCCACAGATAAAACATGCCTTTGTGAATTAAAAACAAGTGTACATCCTAATTGATTGGATTTTTTACCATTCCAATTCCTTTGGTTTCCTCTAGGTTTTTGTGACCTGTACATCTCTACATACCTAACTGACCTCCTAACTGGTTTTTCAGGTTTAACAAACTCTTTCTTAGTAGCAGTATGTATGACAGTTTTCTTTTCAACCTTAGGGTTAGGCTTATCATCATCCTCATCATCTGACACCCAATCTTCAATGATTGGAGCATCATTATTTTCTCTGAGTTTCTTAGGTTCTACTTCCTTAACATGATTAGTAGGACTGAAAAACTTTTCTTTCTAATATTTATGTGCCTTAAGTGGAGACATAACAGAGCTAGTTTTAGAATCAGTCTTTTGTTGTTGTTTTAAAGAGTCATCAGTATTCTCCTTAGAATTATCTGACTCTTTATCACAACAAGTGGTAGGCTTTAAACTAGAATCCCTAGGACCATACTCATTTACCTCAGGTTGTTTAAATTCTTCAAGACCTGAATAAGATAAGTCAAAAGGTGTTGGTCTATTAAGAATCAAAGGATAAGGTGAGGGGACAGCATGATACCCTACTCCTTTCTTGCTTTTGTCAGTTATCTGACTTTCTAACATCTGATCTAAGTCTTTTGCTGATTTTATCAAAGCTGGTTGCAATTCTCCTGTCGGACAAACCCCCCTTTTTCTTGTTTAACCTTTTCAAGTTCAGTCCTAAGTAATCCCATTTGATATTCTTTGTGACCTACACTTCTTTTAAGCAAAGCAATTTCCTCAGAAAAAAGAACTTCATGTTCTTTATATTTAAGAATTTGTTCTTCTAAAATTGATAAACCTCTTTTGTATGTAGCTGCTTTAAAACCAGTATCATCTAATTTAACAATCAAATCATCATACTTTTTCTTTAGATCATCATAGTTTTTTAGACAACTTTTTGAACAAGATTGATCATTTTGTTACTTAGAATCTGAGAATGCCATGAGAGCCATGTTTGCCTGAATTTCTTCCTCTGCCATGTCACTCTAATCAAATCCAGCACCATCTATAGCACACATTGCCTTTTATGAAGCATCTTCAATTTTTACTGCCTTTGATGAGCTACCTTGATTCCAATTTCTGTTATCTTTACTCCTAGGTGCTCTGCATTCTCTAGCAAAATGTCCCATTTATGGCAGTTGAAACATTCTACCTTTGATTTATCATATCCAGCAGTATTGCTTCCATCAATGATGATCTTTCTTCCAATTCTCTTATAGAACTTTCTTGCTCTCATGCTTAGTAGTGCCATATTCCACTTTAGATCCATTTCTTCCAAAGCATACATCATGAATTGCACAAGGTCTTCATGAACTAGTTGACACCCTTGTGGTTGAGTGGATAGAAAGGCATATATTATGGCATTACTAAAACTAGCAGTACTAATTTCAGTACTGGCAGTATTAACCTTGGTGTTACCAGGACTAACTTCAGGATTAGCAGTATTAATAATATTAGTACTGCTTGCACTTAAGTGAGTTAAAAATGCCATTTCTTATCATCATTGTTTTGTGCCAACTGATTTCTTACCTTCCTGTTCACAATTTTTAAAATTGTTTGTATAAATCATCCAAAACCCATAGTATCAAAAATCAGGTTTGTTTCATCAGACTACCACATGTGTACCCATTTCATCAAGGTAAGCTCCTTAAAAATTTAACATTTTAGATCTCTGGAGGAGTAACTACACCCAGAATTGCCAATCTACTAACAAGCTTTTGAAGCCTGTTAAAAATATAATCAAGTGATTCTGAGCTTGAAGCATTAAAGTTTTCATACTGTTGTATAACAACCCAAGAATTTTCATCAACCTATTTTACTATGATCACAATTGTACAGGGAAATTTTTCGCTTTATTACATTACTTGCATTGTCAATATCTGAGTATGTCATGTAACTTGCATAACTAAAGTAGACAAGCTCACGCAACCTATATATGGCCATTCTGTCTTCATATATGTCAAGCAAACATCACAATATGTCAAGTCAATATCATCATATCCTTATTACAAAGTACATTATTCCTATAATGTACCATTCGCAACGTTATATCAAAACGAGCTTTAAACCGTTATCGTATGCCTCTAAACCCTAATTCCATGAATGATTAATATCTAAAGTGAATACACAAGCTACTAAAGCATATGTACAAGTAATATAACATCTCATTTGAAATATAAAATCTCTTCAAGTCAAAGTACAAGTCTCTAAAAGCTCAATGTACAAGTCATTAAGCATGATCTCCAAAATAGCCGTTTTACCTCCGTTTTCATTCCAATTTCTTCACCACCACTTATGTAAAAGCTACTACACTCAATATACAATGTTTAAACCCTAATTATTCTATTCATAAACTTTCATACATCTTTTTTCACTCAAAACCCTAATTCAAAAGTCAGAAACCCTAACCCGAGCTAAATACTACACAATGACCCGTTTCTTTATTATAATCCATTTTAAACCCAAACCAACACTCAAATAAGTTGTAAAAACTTATTTTACAATCATATCAATCCTATTCAATCATTATTTCATCATTACTTCATCATTTTACTTCACTTGTAATGTAAAACATATCCCAGAAAACCCTAATGGTAACCTAATAGGTTTCATTTAACCCGTTTACTCTCGTTGTTTAAACCATTCTAATCCCAAATAACCAACCAAGAGCCATTGTAAACTCATAAAATGAGTTTACAAAACATTATCTATCATTAAATTGCAGAATGTGCAGAAATCAAAGCTTATGAAAGAACCTTAACGAAACCAGAAAACCCTAATTAGCCCAAAATATCAATTTTGACCCATTATTCATATTTTCTTCCAATTTAACTCAAACCACCTATCAATATTATTAATTTATCCTTAAGATACTACCTTAGATCAATACTCTATCTAATCTTGACCCAAGTACAAGAAACATAAACCTAGAAAGTCAAGAAAACCCTAAACGAGCCCTATTTGAACCCGTGACCTCGTTCTTCAATTCTAACCGTTTTAAACCCAAACCAATTGCTAATATTTGGCTAATTACTTTAATACCATACCTTAACAACCTATTTCATCTATCCTTAATCATTATAAACACAATGTACCTTGGAAAGACTCTTGAAAACCATGCCGAGCCCAAAACAGACCCGCGGCTAAACTTGACCCATTTTGACCCATTTAAGACCCATCCATGTGCAAGATACTTACATGAACTCCTTCTAGAAACCCTTAATCAGCTTACCCACCTCCTTATACCTTTCCTTGGTCAAAAATCAAGCCACATGAGTCTCTTTTAAACCACAACAACCGCGGCATTCATTAAGGGTGTCCACACCATCATTCTAGCATCCTAGCCTTCACAACTTCATCTATAGCTTCAACCACATCTTACACTAGCCTCCTATGTGTCACACATCATATCTAAGAGTTACTTAACCTCCATGTCTCAACTAGTATAAATATGGAACCTTCAATCATCATTCTAATTTTGCACCAACTTCCTCCGCTATAACCCTTTAAAGGCAGCAATACTTTGCTCCAATATGATCCTAGGATCATTAAAGAAGGTCTAAGAAGTGAATCCCTAAAGATTTGAAGCCCCGGGAATAAGATACAAGGCGTACGAGTGGAAATACTGCCCGAAATGACCCATTTCCATCATTTTTTTTCATTGAAGCTCAAACCCAGGTTCTGGATGTTCTACTTCTGCTCCTACACGTTTATAATGTTCATATAATCCTAAATATACTCTTGTTAAAGTTTCATAACCCAATTCATGCTCAATTTCCATTTTGATCCAAAACCGTACACCCAAAACCCTAATTTCACGTTTTTCTTAAAACTAAATGTTATAATGATTAAATATTGTTATAATCTATCCTAGCATGCTTAACTAATGTTAAAAAAAACCGACTTATTGATTAATGAAAAGAAATTTGAAATTCTTAAAACCCGCGGCGATACGTTTTTGAAACCCTAATTTGACCCGTTTTGCTTCCTAGCTTAACGAATCGTTAAATTAAACTTGTGTTGCGTTAAAACTTCATATTTTAGTTTATTATAACTTATAAATGTCTATTGTAATGTTAAACTAAGCTTGCATGGCAATTTGGACATGTTTTGTAATTATAATCCATGCAAGGGGTATATATCGTAACTTTCGGAAACTTATAACTAAAAGGACTAAAGTGTCATTTTATCAAAGTTATAACTCCAGGGATCTATTATGTCACTTTTCAAAGTCCAAGGTTTACTTGGTATATCTTTCAAAGTTGAAGGACCAAAGTCGTAAAAATGCAAACCCTAGGGGTCTACTTGCAATTTTCCAAACCCCAGGGTCTAAAATGTAACATTTTGAAAAAGTATAAAATCATGTTTAAAACCTTACCAGACATAACTTTAATTAACGCTTCTCGTGCTTAACATTTCCAAATATTGATTAAAACGCTTAAAACCGATTATATCGTATCACAATACTAGGGAGCTTCATATTAAGGAGTTTCATCTTGGTATTACGTTCTGACTGAGTTGTTGGGTTTATGATTTAAAGTGCCCATCTCCTCAAACTATTAATTGAATGACTTCTGAATTATGATGGCCCGAACGGTGATACAATAATTCCAAACTCTTCAATCAAACTCATAACTCTTAAAACTAAAGTTCTAGAGTACAATCTTCCTAAGACTCAACATATTTACTCAGGTTGCGTGACGTGGCTGTTTACTATCATTTTATTATATCAACCTTCCCTGGTTAAGATTGTGATAAGGTCGTCAGCTTTCATTTCAGAATAATTACTACATCTACCTATCAGGTGAAGTTCATAACCTCGCCTTTACTCATTTAACATATTTTTAAAAACCCGAGAGGGGAACAAAGCTGTTACAAACTCTTTACAATACTCCTTTTATCTTATAACAATGTGATTATTTTTCAATGACTTAGTGAAGTTCATAACCTCGCCTTTACTTATTTACATGTTTTATAAACCCGCGAGGGGGATACATGCTTGTTACAAACTCTATTACATACTCGTTTATCTTATAACAATGTGATTACTTTTCAAAGACTTATACATGCTTAAACCAGGAATACAAGTGTTTTTACAAGTTATAATGATATCCTGATACACTATTACAATTACTGTCTAAGTTACATTATGCCAAAAGTCCCTATTATCAGACCATTAATCACTACGGTTTGAACGCAAATATTGTGGATAGATCTATCGGGATTGACGAATCCTATTTGTGTTAGCCGGATAGGTAACCAAACACACTATATTTGAATTTCATAGGTATATGGCAATTACCTACACCGAGGGCCATTATCTTTATATATATATCACATCATTTTGGGTATATATATACACCTAGTCAGTTTGTGTGCCATGAGCCAGACCAGACTATACTATACAAGACAAGACCAAACAGACCAAACAAGACAATAACGCAGTAATACACGGTTACTATGATAATTGCATTCGTTGCAATTATTACAAATAACGGGTATATAATAACGTGACCCAAGATCATAACAATAACATTTTCATAATAATGTTATTTTGTACAATTATTACACTATGACTTGTATTCAAACGTATCAAACCTATTAATTATCACTTAACCTTAGTTGACTTTTTAGCTTTGTTTATACTCCCGGTTTAATAAGCAATATACGGCACGGAGTGGCATGGATGAAGATGGCTAAAACTTGTTATCATTCACACTGTATGTAACTAGATTTTGGGACCTGCCTTTGTAAAACTCTGATTTGAAATGAATGATAACGTATCTTTTGAACAAACGTCTCTTTTGGGTCGTTTCTATGATTATGATTTGTATTTCCCATGAAGTAATAACCCCAGATAGCATCCGATGCTATATTGTAAAAATGTGGGGTGTTACAGAATTGTATCAGCGCCAATGGTTAAGAGAACAATGTCAAAACCTTAACTATAACCACATTTTCTTTTTCAGCCATCAAAGTCCTCCGTGCCACTACATTTCGGATCAGTATGTAAAGATACATAACTATTATACTATAAATAACTTATGTTATTTACAACTAGGTTGTTAATAGAACGATGTCTTCTCCCAACCGCTCTACTTCCGATATTAAGGATACTTTTTCCTTGATAAGTGTAGAATACACATATCCGTTTGTACCTAAAATAACCCAAATAAACCCAAAACAGACCAAAAATAGCAAAAATATGCTTGTATTTGTGTTTTGTGTGTGCAGGTACGGATATATCAAAAATCACAAGAAAACAGTCAAAAACGGGCAAGCACGGACACGAGAATCAGAAGAGTACAAAAAGAAGCCAAAGAATCAAAGCCGAAGCCTAGAAAAGGTCCCCCCCCCCCCCCCCCCCCCCCCACCCAAGCTCAGTCAAATCATTCAAGATGTTCAAAATTAGGTCAACTAAAAAGATCACTAATAAAGACAAAACCCAAAATATTCCATTTTAGCCCCTCAACTTTCAAGAAAAGTCCATAAATGGCCCCTCACCTCTTATTGGGCTTTAAAAACCTTAATGGGCCCAAAAACCCCATACCCGGATCCTAAAGCCCAAAACCTTAGCCCACTTCCCTTTTTCATAAACCACAAGGGCCAAACTTGTATATTTCAAAGTCCCTTTATAACTAAAATGAGTAAAAAGAAAAGAGAGGGACTCAAATTGCAAATTCCCAAAGTTAAAGACATTTTTACCTGGTTATTAGAGTTCTAAAAAAAACAATAGAGCGCGAATCTATATACTATTCATCATCCCTTCCACATTTAACCATGGTGAAAACAGAGGGCAAATGGAAATTGAGGGTTTAATTGGACAATTCATGGAGTCGTATACATGATGGCAGGGTTAGAAAAGTAATCTCAAAGGGCTCTCACTAATCTCTCAAGTATGGATCATACGTCATCGATGGAAGAAGCACAAAGAGATGTGGGATTTGCACTAGACCCTCTCACAAAACTAGCACAACATGTCATATCAAAGAATGACATGCTGGCAATCCTCAGGTGTCCACAAATGTGATCCAACGGCTCAAGAAAGAAATCAACAATGAAAGAAAGATCAAGGGTGGATGATTGATGAAGGCAAGGGGCTAAAAGGTTCTTTGTTCAGCTATAAATAGGCTTCACCTTTCACACACGCAGAGAGAGTTTTTTTAGTCGCTTCTAGTCTAGCTACTTATAGTAATTTTTTCTTAATGTAATTACCTTAAATGATTTGTAATTCCCTTTTAAGTAATGTAATCAGTGTCTTGAATTAATAAGATTCAGTTATATTGTATCATAAGCTTTTTCAAATTCATTTTCAAGCTTTCATTTACCTATGTTAAGCTACTATAAGCTCTCATAAGCTCTAATAAGTCTTTAAGCTTATTATTGAGCTAAATCTTACCTTAATCATATTAAAACCTTAAAATCAGCTTAAGATCTTATTACCTTTGCTTTGAACTTTTGGAAGGAGAGCCAAACATGGAAGGGCTCTCATGGACCCATACTAGCTTATCAATTTTGATAAGCTAGAGCTGTGAGATAAGCTCTAAAGAGCACACAAGCTTCTGTTCTAGCTGAAGCTTTAGTAAGTTTTCTATTTACTTTTATGTCTATTTAATTTCTAGCTTTAAAATTGCCTAAAAAAAACAAAAATAAAAAAAATTAAGATTAGAATTTTGCTTAAGTGCTTAATAGTATATCATTTGTGCTTAATGATTTATAGTTGCTTAATTGAGTTTAGTTTAATCTTCTTTTGCTATTATTAATCTGTCTTTAGCTATAAAATATATTTGATCTTTTGATTTTCAGTATCTGTCCCAAAAAGCATAGAAAATCCAAAATATAGTTGAAAATAAGGGTAGATCTTAAGATCTGTTGCTATTCAGTAGTATAATTTCATGAATCATTAAGCTAGATTTTAAGTAGTTTAATTGTCGAAATTAAGGTCTTATTAGTTAACATTACATTTTAGATACTTAAACCAAATGCTGTAAATTTTTTGAAGAGGTTGTTTGGAATTGCATGTTTGACCTTCAAAAGTAAAAGTAATATTAGGAACTTTTGTTTTTGGTCAGCTGAGTTTTCATAATTAAACAGGTCTTAAAAGGGTTTGAACAATTAGTTTAAAGTTAAAATGATATTGTGCTATTTTGTTTTTTTTAGCACCAGGGGCATTTTTCATTGAATCACTTGTGCAATTTTTGATCTAAGCTCTCCAAGGCTTAGATCTTGCTTGCATCTTGTTTTTACACTCTATTTGAGTGTGTCTAAGTGCAGGATTTCCCTTAGGAAACCTGCACTAGTAGAGTTGCACTTGTGCAAAGTGCACCAGTACTAACTTAAAGTTAGTACTGCTGTCACTAGTAGCCTAGTTGTTAGTTAAGTTTAAGTAGATTTTAGGTGCTTAAATTCAAATAGAATTAAGTTTAGGTATGCTTTAATATAGATTAATTAATAAATTTTATGTCTAGCTTATTCTCCTAGCTTATTTTGCCTGTCAAAAGTCATGTAAAAAACAGTAAAAATAATAAGCCAAAAAACAGTAGGTTAGATACTAGTTTTTTAAAAATCTTAATTCTAGCTTTAAGATAGTAGTTTTATAGCTTAAATAGATAGATTATAAGTAGCTTAACTAGTTTTCAGAAGCTTATAGTCTAGTTTTTTCTTTTGAGCTTAAAAGCTTAATGAGATGTTATGCTTAATACCTTATTTTCTGAGTTAGCTTGTTTCATGCTTAATTTCAGTAGCTTAAAAGTACTTCTAGCTTAGATTCTTTGGCATTTTATAGAATAAGCTCATTATAAGCTTTCTAGAACACTTTTTCTTTTTTACATTGAGCTTAATTTGAGCTTATTATAGCTGCTTTAGTGAAAACAATCCCAAACACTCACTTTCTGTAAATAGCTTATAAATAAGCTGTTTTAGGGTTTATTACTTAGTTTTATCTTATGTTCCTTTTGTTAAAATAGTTTATTTTAGTCTCCTTATTGATACCTAGTATTTAGTTTTTCTTAAAAACCAAAAAAATAAAAAATAACAAAAAGGGGTTGCCACCACACTCGAACCCACGACCACTCAGTTATAGCATACACGTCTTAACCAGTTTGCTACATTAGCTCATCCATCCATAGTATACACAATTTAATACTTATACACCATTTCATTTCCTTTTTCCATAATAAGCCGTAGCCTAATAAGCTCGTTTGAGGGCTTATTCGTTTAGCATTTTGGTTTTCTTAGTTTTCTTATGTTCCTGCTAGTATTTAGGATTTACCTTGAGTTTTTTAGATTTTTCTAGCTTAAATTTTATTTTTAATTAATTTTTGAAAAATAAAATCTTATAAAATCAATAAAAATAGAAAAAAGTTTCAGAAAAATACAAAAAAATAGTTTTTAGTTTTATAAAAAATAGCTTTAGGTTTACATCCAGTAAAATCATTTTTACACTTTTTAGATCTTAAATTTCATTTTTGAGCTTTTATTTTAAATTTTAAAATAGGATTTTAATAATAAAAATAGTTAAAAATAGTTTTCTTTGCTTTTATAATATTTTAGACTTTTATAAGTTTAAAAATCATTTTTCCAAATTTTTAGTACTTAATTTGCTATTTTTAAAGATTTAATTAGATTAAATTAGTCTTTAATTCATAATAAATTCAAAAATAATCAAAAAAATGTTTTTCTTTTTCCTAAAATTTTCTTTTGTCCTATCTTAGGTTTAGAATTTTAGTTTGCATTTTTAGCGGTTAAATTTAGTTTACTTGCTTAATTGTCATATTTTATTTGTTTTCCGTATTAGTTTAATTGTTTAATTATTTTTAATTGTCCATTTTAATTGTTGCTTTAGATTATCAAATCATCCATTTGCTTATTCAAATCATAATTCAAGCTTAAACAAGGTTTCAATTTCACTAGTCGTTGGAGAAACAACCCGGGTGATCATATTTACCCGGTTAAATATACGTATTATATACTATATTATATATATTTTTGAGAGTGAATTTTACCGAGGGTAACTTGGTAATTTTCTTAGTTGCTCTTAGGTTTATATTATATTATGATATATTTTAGGTATATAAAACTGCAAATCAGTTTTTGGCGCCGCTGCCGGGGACTTAGTGTTTAAGATT
>BQNB010039062.1:5767-48321 GCA_026074375.1 Tanacetum coccineum | reverse complement strand
TCATCTATTATTTCCGCTACCACCTTTAAGAAAACCTTATACCTCGTCGTGTGATTGTTCTATGAACCTTTGTAATGCTCGAGAAGAGCTACATAACTTTGTGAGTGTAGTTTATCGTATGTTAACCACCGTCTGTCTTGACATTGTCAAGCTCATCGCCTCCATCTTCATTTTTTTCTTTATTATTATTACTTTCGCATACAAAACACACCGAAGATACGTCACCATTTCCTTCGGGACAATATCCAAAAGGAAACATATCCATTCGAAAAGGTTGCGTCTGATGATAACATCGTCGACATTCTTTCTTTACCACTCAATCGTGAATCGTTAAATTGTCTTCGACTAGGTCTAGGAATGATGGAACACATTCCACAAATCCTTCTCTTCTTTTCTACTAGTCTCGATTCTAGTCTATTTTCTACTCCATATGTCGTGACAACTTAACTACTTCATCCGAATTACTTTAAGTATTTTTAATTAGCGAAATGCAAATTAAAATGTCATTCCCTTCACAAAATTCATCAAAAACCAAGCCTTCTCCTGTTGGTGGTCTGGCGGCCCCCAGACTTATTCTGGAGGCCCCCGGATATGTCTGGGACCGCCGGCAGCAGCTTGTAATACCATTTATTTTTTTTACATAACCTAACACTTCCTTTCTTTTGCTATGACCTGACGTCTACTCTACACCCAAATCTATGCCCAATATCTCTCTATAGATCAATGGGTCATCCTCATATCCTAACACTTATAAGCATCATTGCTTATGTTGTTAATAGTCAAGTGAATTTCGTAATGAAATGCGTCTCATTCTCAAACACAATCCTTACAATCGTCATACTCACAAATCTCCTCACATCTTGGTCCTCACTTCTCGTAAACCTATTTTCTTACCTCGAATGGTCTTTTCACTTCTAAACGGTTCCTCTCTTTCTCAATAGTCTTTTCACTTTCGACGTTTCTTCTCACTTCTAAACGTTTCTTTTCACTTTTAATAAGTCTTATCTCCTCTAACGTTTCATCTCACGTCTAAACATTTCTTCTCTTTTAATAGTCTTGTCACTATTAAAATTCCTCCTATATCTCTCCTAACTTAATTATTTCATCCGAAATATTTAAGTAATTTGCAAAATGCAAATGTCACTCATTCGCTAAACTTTCAACTTTTAAGAAAGTAAAGAACAGAAAGAAGATATTCAATCTTCAAGTGTTATTAAGTCACCACATTGTTGAGTCTCTCATTACTCTTAGCAATGAAGAATTACCACCTCTCCCACTTTACATGGTATCATTTCACATACCCACCTTTGCTCCTCAACATTGTCAACCAACAAAACACCAAACAAACCTTTGAATTTCTAATCATCCACCTTTGTCTCGATAGGATCATATGCACATCAATTGTTAGTGCAAATGATATATCAATCTTTTCTATCAACCTCTCGTCAACACGTTCCTTCTTTAGTATTGCTCATCCTTTCCCACTTTTCCGCTCTATGGAATCATTTTCATTCACATCCAAGAGCACATCGTCTCCATCCTCGTCTTATTTTTCTTTTCATCCTTGTTAATATATATATATATACATATTTCGCCAAGATATTAAGTGTTATTCGTCTACTTTTAAAAGGTCATTCTCATAATATTTTTGTGTCAATCAATAAACGAATCCCATTCTCGTAAATTAAAGTCGGCCTAATCTTTCTTCGTAAACATACGTCTCGAGTCTTTTAATTATATCATTTAGATTGTTGTTTTTAAAATAATGATTGCATGTGTCTAGCTTCTAACTTTCTTTTTAAGTGTCATACTCTAGAATACTAACACCTAAAATGCATGTCTAGTTCCCCGCTAATATATTGCTATATATATGTGCACTTGTCTACTAACTTTGTTTTGTAGAACACATCATATATTGATTCCTTGGTGCCTCAAACAAGGGGGAGCATACACTGAGAGGGAGCACTTGCAAGCGTTCTACTCATTTAAATTACATCGAATTTCTTGAGCATCGATGGTAATTTATTTGATCCATGGATCCGTTAGAATCAATATACAAGGAATGTAATTATCATAAGGATGCAATAAACAAGGGGGAGCTCGAAGATATATGGGTAAATAGCATGGATTGGGTTAAACCTTGATGATAGAAGACTTCACTGGGATGATGCAAGCTCACCTTTATAGGAAGATAGGATCGGGGATTGTAAAATACGATGAAGGGCTCATTCATACTCCAAATACTTCACCTCCTCCAGTTCAAAATCACCCTCAACTTTAAGGTCCTCTTCTCATACCTTCAACTTATACACTTGAAGTACCTACCTTCTTTTCAAGCCTTCTTCTCATTTCTCATAACCTCGTCTAAATTATCTAAGAAACACAAAACCACCTCAACCTTATTTCTCTTGTTGTCTTCTCATTCATCCAACCAATATACTTGGATCACCTACCTTTTCCTAATTCCTTCATCTTATATACTCGAAGTACCTACCTTCTTCTCTTGCCTACTTTTCATCTCTCATGACCTTTTCAAAAACTATCCAATGAACACATAATCACCTTCACCTTTATTTCTCATATCTTCTCCTCATACCTCAAACCTATATACTCGGAGTAACTACATTCTTCTCATTCCTCCACCGTATATACCCGGAGCACATACCCTCTTCTCATGTCTTCTTCTCAAACCATTATCCACATAATACTTTTTTGCTTCGACAAAAGGGGGAGAAGGGAGTTTAAACGAGTAACTTTCAAACTTTACTATGTGTTATAGTTTACATAGTTTATCATCATTGAAAAGGGGGAGATTGTTAGTGCAAATATTATGATATTTAATCTATACGATTTTTTTATGTTTTGGTGATGACAAACATGTGACTTGTAATACGTAACATAAAGTGCGCAAGTTACTCGTAATAAAAAATTATCAATGCATATATGCATCTACATCTCTTGATGTCTCAAGACTGCCTCAACACGGATATTTGTCTAAACCCGACGTAAATCACTTCAGGTATGTACAAACAAATCATTAAGCATGATTAGTGATTAAGAAAATATTTTTTCTTAATCATTACATTTTCACAAAAGTATTTTTACAAAACAAATAATTATACAAAATACTTTTTAATAAAAGAAAATGTTTTATTTAAATAAAATTTGAATATAGTTTTCACCTAAAATAGAAGCTTCTATACCTGATACAACCTTCCCCACAAAAAGACAAAAACAGGAGCATAGTCTAGTGGCGGCCCCCTTATAGGCTGCTAGGCCCCCTTATAGGCCTGGCGGCCCCCAGATATATTTGGGACCGTCGGGACCGCCGCCGGCTAGCCGTTGGAAATCCTGTCTATAAATAATGCACTATTTCTGGCAGAAAAACACACTTCTTTGTACGAATTTTTCTTGTCTTCTTTCTCTCTTTAAAAAACATCTTTCTCTCACTAAATCTCTTGATCACTAACATTGTTTAGATCTTATTTAAATGTGATCTAATCTTCTATCCTTTCCTTCTTTCCTGAAGTGCAAGTGAAGGACTTCGGTCATCTTCAAGATCCGAAGTTATATAGTCTAGTTAGTCTATTTGTAACATTTGTTACATATAGATCGAGTCCATGTCTTCCAATCTTTAGTAGTGTGTAGATCCAAATGATGTATATATTTGGATGGGTTGATTGTGGGTTGGTTAGTATTTTAGGCCTTAAAATACATTGGTGAAGTGGTAGATTGGTTCTAGCTAAGATTAGGACTCGACATTTAGCTTAGTGTCGGAAAATAATGTAAGCGACGCGGTTTATGTGTTTAGGCCATAAAACACAAGGTTTGTTATGTTGGGCCATAAAACATAACGGGTTTGGTTGTACCCGAAGAAGGACTCGACATCTAGCTTAGTGTCGGAAAATAATGTAAGCATTGGTATAAGGTTTTCTCCGCCGAAAGGGAGCTTGTTGATTAGTGAAGTAACTCTCGAGTTGGATACTCGAGGAGTGGAGTAGGGCGAAGAGGAGCTTCGTGACCGAACCACTATAAATCACCGTGTCGGTTTGCATTTTCTTTTACCTTTCGCTTTACTTATTTCTTTACATTTACCGCTTTACTTTTATACTTGCATTGTGCTCATGATTGTGTGAATGGTTGTGTATATCTTGTTAGTTAAGGTTGTGTAGCTCTTTGTGCTAAATATTGTGAGTGTGGTTATATTGTTAGAATATGCGTTAGCTATTGTAAACCTATTATCAACACTTCTCATATTGCGTCAAACTTGATCGGGTAATTGATACAAAAGATTTAAAGTTTTTAATTGGAAACGTATTCACCCCCCTCTACGGTTTCCACAATTGGTATCAGGAGCCACGTCGCTCTAGTTTTCAAAACAAATAGTTTTTAAAATAGAGTACGATCCATGTATCAAATTACCCATGAAGGGGGATTAAATATAAAAAGTGTTTTGTTGTTTGATTCGTACTAGTTTTGTTATTAAATATACTTTGTATACTAGTTTGAAGGAAAATTTTCTCAAAAGAACTTGGAAGTGACAACTTATGTTTGTCTAAGTCGCAAGAGTAGAAATGATGTCTAAAACACGAAATTTATGTGCTGAACAACTTTTTAAAGTCCTATGTTCTACAGCTAAGTCACCAAATGATTTTGAACAAAAACAATGTTTTGGGGTCACTGGTGGCGGTCCCATAAATGTTAGGGCGGCCCCCAAATATATCTGAGGGCCGTCACCTTTATGGGGGGTGTCTGTCTGTTCGTCAGAATTTGACAAACTTCGAAAAATCATATAAAATCAACCGTAAGTCCATAGAAGTCGTGCCACCTGCCATTTTAAAGATAATTGAGTCTACTTTCATTTAAAAGAACTTCCAAGTCTTTATTCTAAACTTAAATAAGTCAGAAATGCAAAATACTACATAATGGTCAAAACTTTGAGTTCCATTTTAACGTAAAACCTTGTGTTAAAGATTTAATTTTGAAATTAGAGTTTTCTAATTTTGGGTTTTGTTACTTTTGGTTTTAGATACTGCCTATTTTTAATATTTGGTTTTTATGTTGTTCCATAATTCGTATTTTAGATATTTCGTTTGGTCATAAAATATGCTTTGGTTATCAGTAGGATTGGGTAATATACATAAGGCCAAAGCATTATGGCCCAATTAGTCGCATAATCTGTTCTTGGGATTTATATTTTAGATTTTGTTGTATTGGTCGCATAATCTGTTCTCGAGGTAACTTATTACGGTTGCAGCCATGGCGGATGTATCTTCTTTCTTTGAACTTAATATATTAGGGTATTGGTTGTTGATGCTTGCATTATAATTTAAGTGTGATTTTTGCAAGTTTGAATGAGGCTTAGCTTGTTGACACGGCTATGTGTCTTAGCTTGCTGATGAATATGTTTGTTTATCTATTAAGGAGATGATGACCATTTTCTGCATTTATGCTTCTTCGAACCACATTTTACTTACGCCTATATCTCGGCGGGGCAACCACACTCCCAATGTGGTTGCAACCATGGCGGGAGTTTCGTACCGTTGGTGTATTTATAGATCTGAGCCTCTTTTTTATTGCAATTTAAAGATGTGGGATTTAGTAATATTGTGGCAGGGCAGTCACACCCAAAATTTGATTGGAGCCATGTTCGATATGACACGCATGTATTGTTGGAACCCTATGCAACAATGGCCCTCATAAGTGCTTGGGGGACGGTCCCCCCCCCCCCCCCCTTACATGATAGTCGTTGCTCCATACCCGCCTATCAAAACACTCACATACTCATTCACCACTAACACACCTTTGCAAACTTTGGTATGTGGAATGCATTGTTAAAGTAAATGATAGTCAAGGGTACTATTTTAGGTTATTACACATATTTGGCTTATTGTAGTTTTGGTTGTTGCATTTTGTTGAATGGGCTATTCAATGCATTGTTAGAATAAATTATGGATACTGTTTATGTTGGATGTAGGTTATGCTTATTTGGATCTGATTTGTTGAATTTGATTTCTTTTTCATAATATTTTTGCATTAAAAGTAGCTTCTAAGTTAGTTTTTTTGTGGTTTGCAAATTTGGATTTCCAAATGACTTTGTTTTTTATGATGGATATTTAAAAGCTCTTAATAGTTTCCGATTATTGAATAATTTTTTTGCTTCTCATCGGTGGTTGTATTGTTGTATTGAAATATGAATGAAAAAAAGATGATTGTAAAAAGATTAGTCCTGACTTGCCCTGATAAAAAAATGCTACTAGACGGTTTTTGTGCAATCAAGGTCTGATGTATCGGTCTATTGCACTGGTTTATTGCATTTTTGGTTACTGCATTTTGTTAAATGATGTGTCACTGATTTTCTTATTGCAGTTTTGGTTATTGCACTTAGTTGAATGATGTGTTGAATGCATTGTTAGAGTAAATGATAATTAAAGGTACTATTTTTGCCTATTGCATTTTGTAGAATGGCGTGTTGAATGCATTGTTATAGTGAGTGATAATTAGAGGTACTCTTTGCCTTGTTACACTTATTTGTCTTATTGCATTTTGTTATGTCAAATAAATTAGGGCTACTGATTTGTGTTGTATATGGGTTATGCTTATTTGGATTTTTTCCATTTTCTTAAGAGCAGCTTCTGACTTTGTTTTTTTGTGGTTTGAAACTTGCCATTTAAAAATGTCTTTGTTGCTCATGATCTATATTTATAAACTGTTAATAGTTGCCACTTTTTGCACTTTCGATTTTAGTGCTCAATTAGTGGTTATATTTTGCGATTGAAATATGAACGGAAAAAAAATGAATCTAAAATCATTAATCTATTTTGCTGATATTTCATGTTGTTTTCGCAGGTGGTTTGATTTGCTTGAATGCGGAAATATCTTAGGAAGAACATGGCAGTGTGTTGTTATTTGCAGCCTGGCCAGTATGTGTTGTCAAATTAATATTGATAGATATGGGAGGTTTTCTATGATGTTTCTAGGAGAAGCATTGGCCACATAGTGGTTTAAATGTAGAAGCCTTTACTTGATTATACGTGCAAACTTTCTTGCATGCATCAATATTTATCCTTTCTTTTTTTACCTTATACAAAGTTTGGAAATGAGTACATGAAATGAAAAGAATCTATCTGGTTAAGGCAATGATGATAACTATCTGCACTTGAATGTTTTGGTGCTTAATCTGCTGATACCCCTATCTTGGCAGGGCAGTATGACTTGAATCATAATTGCAGCCATGGCTGGTATTTTATATTAGATTTTACATTTGCAAATATGAGCCTTATATATATTTGAGACAACACTTAGAAAAGAAAGAGACATTGCTGGTTATTATCTAATTGGATTGGCACCATATCGGCCTAAATTGTTTGACGGCTAGGTCCAATGGCAAATGTGGTATTGTTTAATTAATACTACTGATTTCTACTATATCAACTCTCATGTTTGTATTGCTCTTCAAGGTGGTATTCCATATGCGAAAAGATATAGATGGGACATATATAGATCATCTGTCATCTATCTCTGTGTCAACACTTGTCTGTGTTATAATGTTTGGACATTGTTGTTTACCACTATTGTTTGTTGGCGAGGCAACCACTCTTGAGTTGTGATTGCAGCCACGCACAATATCTTGGCAGGCAGTCACACCCCCAACATAATTACAACCGTGAGTGGGTTAACAGTGATTCGGATAGTGTGTTTATGAGTCGGATTAAGAACGAATCAGGTAAAGTGTGTGAGTGGTGAATGAGTATGTGATTGTTTCGATGGGCGGGTATGGAGCAACGAATCGATGGTTACGGACCAGGTCAAAGCACTATGGGCCAGTTGGTTATATAATATGAGATCATTTCTATCCTCAAACAAATTACTATAGCAGTGATACTTTACGATTGAAACATTCTTTACTGACACTCGTATCTTGACGGGGTAGTCGCATTTGAAATGTGGTTATAGCCATGTCAGGTGCAACTAATTCAGGACCACCAGCTTTGTTTGATTCAAATAAGTAATTAGTTTGATTACTATACCGTTGCCTTTATAAAATGACATGTGCAAGAATTATCTTACATTATTATGATATGACGTACCCTTCTACTATGCAATTTTGAGAACCCGTGATTAAGCCAGATTATTATTTTTGCAAGCTTCATCGCGATGGGAAGTGAAGGTGATGATCATTTTCTACATTTACGTTTTTTGAAACACATTTTGGTTACGGTCGTATCTTGGCGAGGCAGCCACATCACAAATGTGGTTGCAGCCATGGCGGGTGGTTCGTGTTGTTCCTATTTTTGTAGATCCGAGCCTTATTTTTCTTTAAACTGTTCAACTATTGGTTTTTTGTACATAAATTTAAAAGTTTGTGTGTAGAACAAATAGATCGGCTATTTATATGGAATCTGGTAATGCTTGGCATCTGTTATGTTTTCTGTAGATGTGATCAATTTTCTGCTTTGCAATTTGAGAACCAGTGATTTAGTCGGGTTATTATGCTTGCAAGATCCATCGCTATGGGAGGTGAAGGTGCTGATCATTTTTTGCATTTATGTTTTTTGGAACGCAGTTTACTTACGCATGTATCTTGGCGGGGTAGCCACATCACAAATGTTCTTGCAGCCATGGCGGGTGCTTCATGTTGTTCATATTTTTGTAGATCTGAGCCTCATTTTTAGTTCAGCAATTAAACTATTGTGTTTTTGTACATACATTTAAAAGTCTATGTGTAGAACGGATAGATCGGATATATGCGTGGAATCAAGTAACGCTTGGAATCTGTTGTTTTCTACAGATGGCTGCATAAGCATTTGATGGCTTTTGAAAAGCTGTTGATACCCATATCTTGGTAGGACAACCACACCAGGATTGTGGTTGCAACCATGGATATTGTTTTTTGCTTTTCGTGCATTTATAGATCTAAAAGAATAGTCGAATACAGATGTCCATCATGCAATAATCCCAAGAACGAAGTGGAAACAAAGTGAGGATTAGTTGTGGATTAACAAAATATAATAACCCAAGTATTGTATCAAGTACTCTTCATCTCCTCAAGGGACATGATGCAAAGCTGAAATCTGCAGTCTAGGTTTAAAGCCTTGCATGTGATAAGTTTTAGTCTAAAAATAAACTTTTCGACTTAATAGTTGGTATTTATGTGTAGTGGTTGGAAAAATGTGGTATGGAACGTGTTTGAAAATGGTCGTGGTGATCTAGGAAAAATGCAAGTCTTTGTATTTTTGCCAGGGCAACCCATTAGGTTTGCCAGCCATGGCGAATAATCCATTTTTTTCTCATGAAAAGTCCATTTCAGCTTATAGCAGTAGGTTACATTGTTGGAAGGTGTGTTACATTAAATAGCGAATGCAAAATTAGCTATTAGCTGTCTATTGAACACACGATTTGTAGTCCTTTTTGGTACTGTCATTTGGGTATTCAATAAATAACAGGCGAGGATGATGTTTCTGCAATCTTATTTTTCTTTGATGCAGATCTGAGTCTCCAATATTATCCTTAAAAAATAGGATTAGAAATGGTTGGGTGTGTGAGGAGGTGAATGATGTTTGCTATCCATTAAGCCCTGAGTGTGAGAGGGCCCGATCCAAGCAATTTTTACTTCTCGCGTCTCCTCAAGATATATCGATATTATATAGTTCTGTCTATTATATACTTACAAATGGTATAATTTAAGTCTATAATAGTGTGCGTGCTACTTTTTGTTGTAATTGTCTCTATTATAGAGACATCTTCAGTTATATTTTCTCGGAGCTGTAAATATTTATAGCATTATCGGTCGGTTTAATCCTTCACATTGAGCCACTACTGATAAAAACATGTATAATACTTATAAACCAATTAATGAGAGGTAGAACTTTCTGGAGTGGAGTTTCTTCACGATAGTTTCTACTCTCAGGAATTACTTATAGATATTAATACATGTTTCGTTATTAGTTTTCTATGAATGATGTAAACAGAATACTTTTTGCTACAAATTATATTCAGCAAACGAGAATGTATTCTGGTTTGTTGTTTTATTCAGATCCATAAAAAGCCCAGATCATGCTAGCGCTAATATACAAAGAATGATGTGGAATCGAAGAGGATATCCCGACGAGTAATTTGGTGCGATTGTTCTTTGTGTTTCTTTGTTATTTCTGTTCATTCTTTGTGCACGTCCATTTCTTATCTCTATCAGGCTTTTTGGGATTGGAATTGAAACGACATAAATTATGTGTATTGAGGTTATGTTTAAAGCATTATTCTAAATTTTAGGGATGTATGTATCAATGTTGCATTTCCTTTTAACTTATAATAACGGCCGATGATACACGTTTTACTAAACATCATGAGTCGCCTAAAAACTACTCAACTACGCAAATACCTGTACGGAGCACGGGTTAGAAACTCGTTCAATACATTATGCATTGTAGTAATATGAAATCTAAAACATTAAGCTTAAAAGTATCTGCTAACATCAACATAATGAACTCCTAGCGTTAACTAATTACCTAACCTTGTTTACATAATGAGTTTATTAATAACATAGAAGATATACCAATGACAGTATAGAGTTTATACTTAGAATGTTTGTCCAAACAAATATATAACTTAACCCTCACATAAATTTTAGTGTAATGAAATGAAATGACGAAAGACTTTTGTTAATTTTAGAGAAAATAAAATGTTTTTGTTGTTGAAAGCAAAGAAAAAAGCATAAAAGTATAACCCCGGTCGGTTTTTTTAAGCGGGTAATGAAAACCGACGGTTCAATCGGTTCTCAAAACAAGCAAAAAACTCGGCCACATCCGCCACGGTCCCCCTGTTTTAACCGGTTGAACCGGCTGGATCAACTCGTTTTGAATTTACATTGGTTTAAAGTTTAATTTGCTGTCACTATGTGCATTTAACCATTCCGTTAAAGGCAACTTAGACTAAGAGTAATTCGACCAAACAATGTGACCAAACCAGACTGCCACATCAGTGTCAACTCAGCTTTCTCTCTCTTAGACCAAACAGGCGACCATAACACCCTAATGCAACCGAACAAGGTGACGAACATAATAAACCAAAGCTAACTCCACAAAAATAAATTAAAAAACTATCCACACACACAAACACGTTCATTTTGTTCAGTCTGGGTAGGGACCAAACAATTGATTTCTAAGCTTGACCGACTGAACTAGAGGTGGGCAAAAAATACCGGTTATAAGAACCGAACCGGGTGGTTAACCGGAAACCGGAAACCAGTCAAACGGTTTTTGACCAAAACCTCGGTCCGGTTTTTGTAAACGCCGGTTTGGACGGTTTCCTGTTTTTCGCGCCATCTGACGGTTGTCGACGGTTAATGGAACCGGTTAATCGACGGCAAAACCGGTTCCTAACGGTTTTTGTACTAGTTTTTCAATTTCATCTTGCTTTTTTAACATGGGGGGGACCGTGAGGTGCATTTGTCTGATAATATGAGGCTAGTGTGTAACACCCCTAAAGCTGGGTAGCAGTGGAATATTGGAATATCCGAGGCGTTACTTCTTAGTTTCAATAGCACAAGATATGAGAACGACACTAAACGTTCCGTTTTGAAAAGATACATTGGATTAACAAATGCTTGTTCATTACATAAGCTCATGGCTTCAAATTGTTTGACAATATAAGTAAAGACTTCGGTTTATAATAAATGTTCCCAAAATGTAATATGCCCCAAATCTTTAGTACTGACTCTCCAAGAGTTGACCCCCAATGTATCTTGGCATCGTGCTGATTGACCTGATTTAAAAACGCTTAAAAACGTCAACATAAAGTTGGTGAATTCATAGGTTTATGTAAATCAATTAAAGGAAGCAAGATTTCCAAGTGTATGATTAGAACAGATGAACACATCATAAAAAGAATTAGTTTTCTCCTAAGCTCATGACACTGAAGCTGACATGTAGAATGCAATAAATTGCTTATACTGCACGTGGAAATGATGTTTCTAACCGTAACATTCCAATCCGACATGGTAAACGTTTGTTGTACGGGGCAAACCGGCACAGTGAGCGCTACTCACCCAAACGGGGATGTCAATCCCAAATAGATCTATTTATAACATTCGCGCTCACAATCTAGTAATTGACAGTTCATGATAAGGGCTCAGTGGGTTATCGCTACTTAGGCAAACACGTAATCATAGTATAAAATGTACACTTGCGTCCAATTTGTAAAACAAAGCATGTTCTCACCCCAAAGATGTAAATCATTTAAATAATTGTAAAACATGGGGCTATGAACTCACCTGAGTAGGTAGTCCTCTGTGAATGATAAATATATCCAAGTATGGCAAATGAATCACACCGTCAAATACCTAAGTAAATACGGCCAGTCTTAGTCTACAAGTTTAGGCTAAAGACGTAATGTATGAACTACAATATCTTGCTAGTTTATATATATTGTTATCACTTGTGTGGTGGTGCACATGTTTATTGTATTTGTCTTTACTTGTTGGCTCTTGGGAAGGTATACGACTAAGGATAGATATCGTTAATAAATATACATTTATTAACCTGATAGTTTATACACCGATAAACCTTGACTTTAAATACAATAATACTTTTATTATATTAAGTCCAGTCCGACACTTCAAGTATTTATAAAATCATTTAAGTTTTATAACATACTTTTAAGTTTCTAAGTTTGACAACTTTAGTCCTTTTATTTAAGTTTGGTTAAATTACACTCTTTAACCCCTAACTTTCCAAGTTGTCACTTTTAGTCCTTTAACTTTACAAAAGTTATACTTTTAATATAAGTTATTCCAAAACAGCACCTTATGTTTGAAATATGTCAAAAATAGTCCTTGGACTCATAAAAATCAATATTTACAGTTTACACCCTCTAGTTTGCACTTTGACGCTTTTAGTCCCTAAACTTGTAAAAATCACATTTTAAGTCCGTTTAAGTTCTAACAAGTGGCAATAAGTTTTATTAGGCTCCAATAAGCCATATAAGATGTGGCAACTTATAAATAAGCTCGGATGAGCTTATTTAGGCTTATTGGACCTTATTAGGCCCGTTAAGGTCCAATAAGCAATTTAAATGTCCAATATAGTTTTCAAAGGCACATAAGCCCTTATTAAGCTTATTGAAACTGTTTGGATTAATAATAAGCTCGGATGAGCTTGTTTTGAGCTTATTGAGCTCGTTAGTCCAATAACCTTAACCCGAAGGCTTTTAAATGTCCATTTGGGTTTCATATATGATCCAACTTATTTTTCTTATCTCAATAAGCACTTACGGATATGTTTTTATTGCTCGGCTTATTTATAAGCCAATAAGCTCGTTAATGGGCTTTTGGGCCCATTAAGAGTTCGATAATGGTTACGCGTGTTCAAGTTGATCCATTATAGGTCCAATAGCCTTTATAGGTTTATAAATGACTCAATAAGCTGCATAATTTGTGGTAGCTTATAAATAAGCTCGGATGGGCTTATATTGAGCTTATTGGACTCGTTAGCCCGAAGAGTCCAAAAAGGTTTATACATAATAAAGCTTATTTTTCCTAGTCTTATTAAGTACTTAAAATTATAATTAAGCTGTTTTTCTAGTATGGCTTATTCAATAAGCTAATAAGCCTCGTTAATGGGCTTTTGAGCCTATTATGAACCCGATAAGGGCTCTTTCGTATATTATCAAGCCAAACGAGCTCAATAAGTCTTATAACCCTTCAATAAGTTCAAGTGAGCTTATTAATAAGTTGTGAGCCTTAACTAACGGGCTGTTTAGCCCATTTAACGTTCGATAATGGATTGTTTGGCCCAACAAGGCCTGTTAGTGACCCGTTAAGCTTATTAGTGGTTATAGGGTCTAATTAGAGTTTCGTTAAGAACATTAGGCTACTATTTAATCATGTTTTATCACATGTACTCGTTCTATACGCTAGTTTATATGTTCCCAAGCCAAGACATCATGTTTTTAAGTAAAGTTTACGTATAAGCTTTAAGTATTTCAAGTATGAGTGATGGCATTTACGTTGGTTTCCTTACTCGAAGTTAAATGAAAACGTTTAGCCTATATTAACTCATTTTGTACATACTTTACCGTGTCCTAGCACCATACAAGTCTTGTATACGTATTCATATGTACGTGTACCATGCATGGGTTGAACCAGGCATGTTCACGCTCACGTTAACTTGTTAAACACAAGTTATCGTGACCCATACGACTAGATAGGAAGAAAACGAATGAGATATGAATATACACGAGTTAGGACTTGACTTACAAAGGTCCTAGCGATTTGTTTTCGAGTTTGGACATGTGGAATGACAACCCAAGTCGTATACATGATCGTATACCAAACCTAAGCTTCAAAGCTTATACAATTAACCAAGTCTTCACCCCGTCCACCAACCCCCCACCCTCCATACACCCCATGCCCCCACACACCCACCCACCCTAACACCCCCCAATACACTACCTGCTACCCCCACAACCAAAAAAAATACTCTCAACCTCTACACACCCTCACTAATCCCAAAAAACCACCACCGCAACCCCCCAACCCCACACCCGCGCACCCAACCCCCACACCATACCCCAACCATAAGACACCCACCCAAAACTCCCAAAAAACTCACATCCAAGACACCCACACAGCACGCCCCCAATGCGCACCCCCCACCCCACGAACAACAATTCAACAAACCCCATCGCACAACCAAACACAACCCACAGCCACACCCAAATACCCCCTGAAACCCCCATAACCCCACACAACACCCACAAACCAAATGCCAACACCCACACCACATGAAAGCCAACCACCAACCAGCACCACCATCCCAACCCATACCGCCCCACGCACAACAACAACCAACGTGCACCACCCACACCAAACAAATACCCCCCCAAGATCCACACACCCCTTCCACCACCCCTCCACAAATCCGTAACTACCACCCCCCCACCCTACCCTCAACACTACCCGCCCACTCCCTTCTAAAACTCCTCCACTAACCATGAAATCCCCAAACCCTAATCACTCACAACCACACACCCACCCCCTCCCCGATACCAAGAAAAACCCCCCCCCAACCCGCCCCACACAACCACTCCACCGCACTCCCCACACCCAACACTAAAATAACCGACCCCCCACCCCCTTTCACACCACACACCCTAACACCCTCCTCCCACCTTCCAAATCCCACACAGCCTCCTACCACAAAACACCACAAACCAAAACAACACCTACCCCCATGCCCTCCCCCCACACCTCTAAAACCCAACCAAAAATACCACCACCCACCCAAACAAAATCCCCAAACCACCACCAAACACCATACCCACGCCATACCTCCCAACACCACCAAAACACTACAAGCCAACCCCAAAACAACCACCACCCCCACTATACCACAACCAATACCCTAACCCCAACCAAGTAACCCAAGCCACATACCCCCACACCCCAAAGCACCACCCACCACCCAACATCCCTCGCCCGCACTAACCACTACAACACACCCCAACCCCCAACCTCCAACCAAAATAGCCCCCACACAACCCCAACCCCCATTAACACCCCACATACCACAAACACCACACACCACAAACACAAAAGACCATAAACTTCAATCCAACAAACAACCAGAACACAAACTCCACACCAACCAAACCACAAACCCCTTAATACCCCACAAACGAAACATCAACCCACCACAAACCCAACACAAACCACACCGTCACCCCACCCTACACCCATACCCCCATCCCTCAACCCAAAAAACCCCACGAACCCCTCACACTCCCACACCACCCTCACACATGAACCACCCACTCACCCTACCACCCCCACACAACAATACATTAGACCCCCCCCCACCAACCGGCACCCCAACACACCCTCTTCACAACCCCACGTAACTACCCAAACCCCACCACACCCCACACCCTACCCAGCAATCAACCCCAGCCAAAAAAAAACCCAACCACTACCCCCACCAATACAACCCCCCAAAAACCCCACCACGCCAGCTAACCCTAAACAACCCACCCCAAAACAACCACCTACCCACACCATCCCCAACAACCACATCCCACCCAACACCACTCTAAAAACCCCACCCCATACCAACACCTCAACTAATCCAAACCCTATCCCACACACCTAACCCACACCCTCCAACTCCCCAACACACCCAACAACCCCAACAACGAACCACCATCCCCCACCACCCACCCCACCACCACACAACTTCCAAAACACCCCCCCAACCTACCCCCAAAACAGCAACAACACAACACAACCCTACCCAACACCAACCACACCAACGCACACCCCACAAATCCTTAAGCCCTAATCCCAACAATGAACATACACCCACACCCACCAACAAAACCACCCCCTACAAACCCACCCCCCCCACCCCCTCAAAACACCAACACACAAACCCCAAAATATAACCTCGCAACACCTCTCCAAAACACATCAACACCCCAACAAACCCACCCTCCCCGCACCACACATACAAACACCCACACCATCGAAACAACTAGCCCAAAACATTCAGCCAATAACCCCCACCAACCACCCCCACCCCCCCCCAACACCACCCACTCACCACACCCCACCACCACCAACCCAAAAACACCCCACCCCCACACACCACACCACCCCAACAAAAAACCCCTTACACAACCACCACACCCCACACCACACCACACCCCCTTCTGCCACCCAAACCCACCCATCCACACCAACCCCCCAATACACCCCAAACCAGAACCCAATCCCCCACCCACCAAACCCCCAAACCCCCCCCCACAAACTCCCGCCCGACTACCACCCAACCACTCCAAACCCCCCCATCAACACAACAACCGACACCACCCACCGCCACCCACCACCACCCCACTCACCCCACAAGCCCCCTCACCGCATAAACCCAAAACACAACCCCCCCCTTCCACCAACAACCGAACCCCACATCCCCACCAACAATACCAAACACACCCAAAAAAATCACCACACAAAAGACGCCAATCCTACTACCCCCCCCATACCCCTACCCAACCTCCAAAACACTCTCCCCCCCAACCCACCCCCACAACCCCCCAACCAACCCCGTCCCCGGCACCGTAACCCCACCACCACTCCCCACACAAAACCACCCAACCACCCCCTAACACCCACACCACAACACCACACAACGCACCCCCTAAAACAAAACAAACCACCCCACAATCACCCCCACTCCCCCGAGCCCATCCCTACACCCCAACCTACTCCCACACCCCAACACCCATCACACCACGATCCTTCACCCAGAAAACCAATCCCACACCCCACCTAAGCCCACATATCCTCTCATCCACCTATTCCTGAATCCACTCAACACTCCACCCTCAAACCCCATCCTCAAACACCCAACACAAACCTAACAACAACAAAGCAACAACACCCCCCCCCCAAGAACCCATAACCCACACCCCAACAAAACAAACCCCCCCCCCCCCACCACCCCAAGCCATAAAAAACTCACAAAACACAACCGCCCTCCCACACCCCCCTCCCACCAACACCAAACCCGCAAAACCCAAACCACCCCCAATCACCTCCCCACCCGCCCCACCACCAACCCAACCAATCCACTACAACCCACAAACCCCTCTCCACCCCCACCAACCAATACCCCACTCCCCCCAACCCCCTACAACCCCACTACCCAACGCACCACTCCACCAACCCCCCCCCACCCCCACACATCTCAAACCCCTGCAACCACCCAAGACCCCCCCCCTCCCGTAAAAACGCCACCACAACGATACACCCCCCCCCCCAAACTCAGCATTCAAAAAAAAACACAACTAACCAAAAACCCACCAAAACAAACCCCCCTTCAACACACTACAAAAAACAAACACATACCCCACCACACACCAAACCGTCAAAGAACCCACCCCCCCCAAACCACCCATACACCCCGCCCCCTCACCCTAGCCAAACCAACAACAACCCAAACCCAAAACGGTACCCAAACCCCCCCAACTAGCCCCAACCACCCACGACAACAAACCACCACCCCCCAATCCCCCACCCCCAAGAACACCCACAACCCCACACATACCCCCACCAACCCACCTCCCAACCAAGCTCAACCCAAGATCCCTAACGCAGATACCAACCAACCCACTATCTCAATCCAACCCACAAACCGCAAACATCGGCAGATCAAACAAACAATACTACACGTATAATCTATATCATCCAATTCTTCACGACCACCATCCCAAGATGAAATTTTTAATTTAAATGAAACTAGTCAGGCACACTACATCAAAAGATCTCTACAGCAACCATCTAAATCAGCAACAAAAGACAAATAATAACATCAAAATCTAAAAAGATCAGATCTATTCACACACATCTAGGTGTTTAACTCCTTTGAGAGGTGAATCATTTAAAAGTTTTAATGGAAATGATGTCTCTTTACCATTAGCCATTTACTCCTGAGATAGACATACCTTTGGCCACCAAAAGGTGCATGTCCATGTAGACTAAAACCATTTCAACTCTCAGTACATGAAACATGGTGATTTTTGAATCCCATATGGTTTTTTGGTCAAACTCATTACAGCCAAAAACGGATTTGATATGCCTTTACCTGTATCCGTTTTTGCATCACAGGGCTAGTAAATCCTTTTGCACCCTAGAAAAGTTAAATTTCCATTGTGGAGTTGATAACCATATCAACTCTTTGGTAACATGAAACTTTGGTGATTTGATGCACCATCCACTTAGTGTAAAGTGTCACCCATCTAAATAGGTATTTGCAATTTGTCTTTACCATAAGCCATAATCTTATGGACTAGTTATGGTTTTTCCACAGCCTTTGCCACAAACCATAAACTTGTGGGCTAGCCAACTCTTCACTTAAACATATATGGTGAGTTTAGAACCATACAACTTATTTGCAAGTTGTCAACCATAGAACATATTTGAGAAGTCTTTACCAAGAGCCGTTTGCTCCTGGACTAGCCAGTCCTTATGTCAGTTAGACATGGTGAACTGATAACCATTTGTTGTGTTAGTGCATAGCACCTCCACCAAGTGTTATCCTTCTTATCTCCATCCTAGGCTTCTAACTCATTAGACTTCACTACTTCCTAATACCAGCTTGCTTTTCCATCATTTTTAACATTTTGTAGCAATTCTCATCTGGCTTTCCTCCTTGGTAGATTCTTAACTTGCATTGCGTTTTGCACAACTCAGCATATAATTTGATAAGTTCTTCTCAATTAAAATATATATATACCATTGAATTCTAAGTTCCAAAACAGTGTACACTATCAGGAAATCAAATATCTCCAACTTATGATCCTTTGCAGTCCAAGAACACTCCAAATAGGATCTGTAAATAAGAGTTCTTCAAACATAATTCTTTAAATACTTCCAAAATACCTCTCTACTCATACCACTGGTCCATTCATCCCATAACTATTCCATTAACAATCCTATATAACTCAGTAAGATCATCTCTAGATATACCTTCAACATAGCACCAAAATTTATGTACACTATATCAGTTCCATCTTCCCTAACTATTTAGTACACTCCTTTTTCTCCTTGCTTGATGATCTTATAGGTAACTATACTAGGTGACTTCATAGCTACAGGAACAGGATTAATTGGAATTTTAGTACCTGTGACAGAATCATCTTGTTCACTAACTTCATCTGAACCTTCAGAATCATCCTTATCAAGGTCTGTATGCAATCCTCTCCTTGTCACATTTGTTTTCTCTCTTCCTAGACTTCTTGGACTGGCTCATCATCTTTTCTTTCATCATCTTCATCTTTTTTGGAGTCTTTGTCTGAAGCTCTATCACCAAATCTTTTCAAACTACTTAGTGGCTCAAAATTCATAGGTGGCAAAAGATTTTAACCATTTTAACCAACTTATCAATTGTGTCCTTAACCCACTTCCAAAACTCAAATTCTTCAGCTGAGATAACTTCCATGTCCCTGATTCTTCAAGTAATTCATCATATATGTCTTCAGCTGGGCTTGGGTCATATGGGCTTTAATTTCTTTAGCCTTGCTCTTTCCTCTGAAAATACTTCTTCCCTTTGAATTTACTATATCAACCAATCTTCTTTGCAAAATCTTCTCCTTGTAAGTCTAACTTCCCAAGAATGCTTTTTGACAACTCTGCATTAAGCTTCAATCTTTGCTCTAAAACAAATCCAATCTTCATCTGTGTAATGTTGAGCTTCAAATTGAACTTGAGCTTTTCTTTTCTTCTGTTGCTCATTCAATTCTTCTTCTTCTGCAATTCTTTGAGCTAAGAGTGAATCCAAGTGTATTTGTTTAGCCTCCTCTTCTTTCTGTAGAGAAATACCAATCCTGATTGCTCAGCAACGGCTAGCTTCCTCTTGTAAAATTTATTCCTTTGACTTCTTAGGAGTTTCTTCACTGATCATAGGAGCTTTTCCTTCTCTTTGGCCTTTATCAGGTGAAGGAGTAGACTTAGACTTTTTAGCACTAATAGTACTAACTTGTTCACTGCCAGTACTAAGTTGTTCACTAACAGTACTAAGTTTAATACGCCTAGTATTAACTTCCATTCAGCAGTATTACTTGCTCAGCACCAGTATCAACTTCTTCTTGAAAATCTCAGCTTGAGACTACCTTCTTTCCTAGTAGTCTCATATCTTCTCTTGGTATCTCCTACCTTATCAATAGACTATAGGCTTTAAAGAGCAACCCTGGAGAGAGTTTGGGCTGCTTCACGAGTATAAGTGACTTTGTCTTCCACTTGTTCCTACCCAGAAGCATTACTTTGTTGAGAAGGAGTAACCCAGTCCTTGTACCAAAGAAGCTAGAGGATCATCTTGACTTTTCCTCCCCTGAGCCTCAGGTTTTTCCTCTTCAGAGTCTGACACAACTATATTTCTCCTTTTTAAAAACCCTTCCAACTTCTTCACTTTTTTGACTAACTTCACAATAGCATTCCCCATTGTCAGCTTGGTTTGTTTGAGATCTGTTTCCAGGCTGTCAATTCTTATACAACGAGTGAACTACTTGAATAAATCATCCACAGTCATCTGTACCTTGTTCTTGTTCATGTGGGGGGGGTAGAGAATGTTGTGTTGGAACAGGATAAGTCTCTCAAAGGTGTGTACATATGGTGGCAGGTCAGTTTCAGGAATAGGGTAGGGAGGTATGGATCAGGGATAAGTTGTAGGTGTATAATGAATGTAGGTATTTGTGGTAGGAGATTGTACTGGAGAGTGATGAAGTACGAATGGTACTGGAGGTGTTGATGTAGATGGTACTGGAGGTGTGGATGATGATGGTTGGGATTGATCCACAGCATCATGTTCTTGACCTGCATTTGGGTTAGTAGCAACAAGTAACATAGCAGGCAATAAAGGTCTTGGTGCCCCTCGAAAACCCCTTTTCATGTTCCCAAAGATCTTTTTGGTCAGGCCACAGCCAGATAAAGGTGTTATGTTTCCGTTTGAATATTCAAAAATCATTTGCAAAAAACGATGATACATCAAAAACTTCGACTATGCTTTTTCAAATATGCAACCATTACCATCAAAAATAAGTTTTGAAAAGTTATAAACCTCTATCAGGTGGATAGACAAATCAAAGCAGGTTAGCAATATTGCAACCGAATTGATCCCAATCCACCACTTTTTAGAGCTTATACAGTGTAAAAGATGGTGACTAAATAGTCTCCATTGTGTGTGAAAAAACTTTCCAAAAAGTAAAGTTTCCGACAGTAGGATACCCCATTTGCCCCATCCCCTCAAAAATTTCATCATTTTGTCAACATAGTTAATCCCTGTGGCATCTCCAAATGAAGTGTGAATCTCTAATAGACGCCTCAAGGATTGTGTAGCCCTATGGTATCAATGGTTTTTTTTTTTTTGCATATATTTCTAAGACCCATCAGCTTTATTATTGCAGTATCAGTCTGCCACAACTATTTTACAAGGGAAACAATATAAGTTGGATAGAAGTTAAGCATACCTGAGGTTGGAAACCTCTAAGAAAATCCAATATCACAAGCAAACCTACACTTTCCGTCAGGCTTGCCGCAAAACCCCACTTTGTAATGTGTTTGATTAACAATACTTTAAAAGGGCCATTGGACAATTGTATCAATACTTCTTTGGGTTTTGATGCGAGTGAGGTAGTAGAGCTGGTAACAGGAACGCATGACTATGATCGTTATCAAATTAAAGATGATTTTTACTTTGCAAAAAGGAGATACAATAAAAAAAGATCAGTATGAAAGAGAAATACAAACTTTATCTATATATATACTCTCGTAGAGACGATTATAGCGCCGTAAAAATCTCTAACGTAACATTTAACCACAGTGATAAAACAGAAGAAAGTCAAATTTCCCGCAACCAGCATTAACAATAACCTACCATTATAAACAGATACACTACAAGACTTAATTTTGGTCAAAACAGAATTGATTTAAGAATCAACCCGAATTAACTCTTTTGTCAACCAGAATTAAATAGTACGGAAAATGTACAAAAGTTTAAAACCTTGTCACTACCTCCCCCTTTCATATATCCATGCTATGCCTGGCAAATTAGTCTAAAACAAAGATAAACATGCGCAAGAGAAGTATAAGACAGAATTAATGAAAACTAACTACCCGAATTAACTCTACTTAACTACCAGTATTAATATGACATAACTACCAGTATTAATATAAACTAACTAACAGTATTAAGACTACTTAGCTACCAGAATTAAACAAACTATACAACTAAGCCTCCCCTTAAATGTAGCTATGGGTTTATCATACCAATGCTAACCACCAAGTAATTAAACCGTGGTCCATCAAAAGGTTTGGTCAACAGGTCAGCTACATTTAAGTCTGTGTGAATTTTCTCCACACTAATGAGCTTCTTCTCATAACAATCTCTTATAAAAGAGACGTAACTTGATGTGCTTTTCTTGGAATGATATAGAAGGTCTTCAACAATTCAGATTGTGCTTTCATTAATCAGATGTGGATTTTGAATTCATGAAATAGAAACAATAGTCAAGCCACTTTGATTTTGAACCCACACGATACTTGCCACGCAGCAATTTGGCAGCATGCTACATATTCAGCTTCAGTTGTTGAAGTAGCCAAATATTGTCGTTCATACATTGCCCATAAAAATTCTTTGTCCGCAAGAAATTAACAACCACCTGTTGTGGATTTTCTGTCAAGGTTGGACCCACCATAATCACTATCAGAGAATGCTTCCAAGTCAAAGGGTGTGATTGTCCCAAGTATAACCAGTAAGCCTAAGTTTGATCTGCCCTTTGAGATACTTGAAGATCCACTTGACATCATTGATATTAGAAGTCTTTGGAGCTTACCTGAAAACGTGAAACAAACACATACTGCATACATAATATTCAGGTCTAGAGGCAGTTATTACAATAGTGCGGAAACCTATCATGGATCTATACAAGTGTACATCTAATCATCAATAGCTTCCTCATCCATTGTCCAGAGGCACCTTGGTCTCCATGGGTGTTATTGCAGCTTTCAACATTCACAAGATCAAATTTCTTGAGTATCTCAGCTACATACTTGTCCTGAGATATGAAGATTCCTCCCTTGTTCTGTTTGACTTGTAGACCTAAGAAAAATGTGAGTTCACCCATGGAACTCATCTGAAATCTGCTTTTCATCAAGGCTTCAAACTCATCACACCAAGACTTGTTGTGAAGAAACCAAAAAATGATATCATCAACATACACATGAACCATCATGATATCCGTTTTTGTCCTTTTAATGAATAAAGTCCATGTCAATTGTGCCCTCTTGTATCCATGCTTCACTAGGAATGTTAAGTAAATTAGCAGACCAAACTTAGGAGCTTGATGTAGTCCATACAAAGCTTTGACCACCTTATAAACCTTTGTAGGATGATCAGGATCAACAAAACTAGGAGGTTGTGAGACATAAACCTCTTCATCTATAGTGCCATACAGAAAAGCACTTTTAACATCCATTTGGTATACTATGAACCCCATAAATGAGGCAAAGGCTAAAAACAACCTGATAGCTTCGAATTCTTGCCACATGATCAAAAACCATCATCATTAGTTAATACCTCTTCCTGTGTGTACCCTTGGGCCACCAATCTGCTTTATTCCTCACAACCACAAAACCTCTTCATCTCTTTTATTTCTGTAGAACCTACTTGGTACCAATCACCTTCATTCCAAGAGTAGATCTACAATAACCATACTTGTTTGTAGCTTGAACTGTAACAGTTCTTCTTGCATAGCTTGAACCCAACTGTCATCTTGTAAAGCTTCCAGCAACTTTTAGGTCCTCCATAAGATAGAAAAACTAGGCAAACAAATAATGCTGTTGATCTTTGTGATTGTTTCTTTTCTGCTTTTGAATATTACTGAGAAGAGTCATGGAGCTCCTTTTTTTTGTTCCTGCAACTTTTGCTTCTAGTTTGCACAGCTTTTTTTGACTTAGGATCACCAAGTAATTAATTTTTTGGGTGAATACATAATGAATCCTAAGTAGTAGGAGTAGACAGACATCAATTTCTTAAGGGGGGGAAATTGTTGAAGTTCAGTTATCACACACAAAACCCTCCTCATCAAAAGATGCCTCATTAAAAATTCTCTGATCCTCAGGCTTGTGAAAGATTTTTTTGAGCTCTGGCAAAAGTTAATCACAAGACCAAGGCCTACCTGTAATTAACTGTCTGACTACCATATTAATGAAGGAGTACTGGTAGAGTTTTTTTCAGGGACTGTCCCTAAATGTTTTAGGGCAAGTTGTTCCAACTCTCTTCTATAAGCTTGAATCTTAGGATTATCTTCTAAAGTGTCAGTAGAAAAAGCCTTCTTCTCTTGTTGAAGTTCTGTCTTTGAATTTGTGGAAGATTTCCTTGATTCAGCTTTTCCTTCAGTATTCCTCACAGTTAAAGGTACAACAATAAGCTCTACATCCTTATCTTTTTCCTCAGAAGCATTAGACTTTGGAGTCTATGAAATACCTGCATTGTTAGTTTTCTCTGAAGTACCTGCATGTGGGTTAGCTTGATTCTCCAAAGATACAGGTATATAGTTCATAGAAATCAGTAAGATTAGACATTATCAAACAATCCATCTAATCCAAACTCCTTTGACATTGTTTTATCTCAAGAAAATTAACAAGCAGATTTACTCTTTCTCTTTGGTTACTAAATTATAAAACCCTATTATGCTTTGCTATTAGAGAGTAACCAACTAAGAATCCCTTTATACAGATTTTCCAATCAAACATGGCCAAGACACACTAAGAGTATCTAGAATGTAAATGACACCCAAAAGGTCATATGTAGCTGATAATTGGTTTGTGGCCAAACAAAAGCACAAAAGGAGTTTTGTTTTGAGGTTTTGTCACACTACCCTATTAAAAATATACCAAGCAGTACTAACTGCTTCTACCCCAAAAAGTGGTGTGGTAAGAAGAGAAAACTGCTAGCATAGTTCTAGCATCCTCAATTAGGGTTTTCTGTTCATTCTTTCAGCAACTCCATTATTGTGTGTTGAGTATCTGGGCATTACTATATCCTAGGTTTTATTCCCTCTTTTTTACCACAAAATTCAAGCATATCTCTAGTTCTTAAATTCAGTGCCATTTATCTTTTCTAATGATTTTAACCTATGACTAATCTTATTATTTCAATCTGCCTAATAAAGGACTGAAGAAATGCCACTATTTCATCCTTAGAGGCCAAAAAGAATACCAACTAAAATCTGTACCAATCCATCAGATAATTACAAGCAATAACTTGCATGATTAATGCTTTTTATAGAATAGGACCAAAAAGATCCATATGCCACGGTGTGCATGACCCATGATTAATCTTTCTAACTTGGCTTGCAAGAGTGCCCCTGTGTTTTTTGTCCTTTATGGCAGGCAACACATGTGTGGTCATTTTTGGAAAACCTTGGAAGGTAGAACCCTGACAAGGATTCCCTTCACAATTTTGTTTTAGGTTTTTAAAATTGTATGACCTAACCTCAGCATAATTTAGATCATTAGATGTGGCTTTAGCAATCAAACAGGCAAAACTTTGCAGGAGTAGGTTCTTCATGTCAAAACTGTAACATAATTGTGGGTGTCTATTGACCTTTAAAAGTAACTGATTTTCCATCAGGCATCTTAAAGTCAGAAATATACAACAAGACAATCAGTTTCAGTAAAAAGAAACCTTGTGCAAGCTTAACACATATTTTGATAATATAGAGAAAAGGTAAAATGCCCCTAATTCTTTTACAAAAGACAACAATCAAAATCTAAATTACCAACTCTTATTCTTCCTTTACAGAAATTGTAGCCTTAATTGCTACCTTCCAAAGGAAACAAATCCCCATTAAATTCTTCAAATCCTCCAGTTGATTCTTGTCACCAGTCATGTGCCCTGAGCATGCCATATCAAATATACCACCTATTCTACCATGTTTCTTCTTCAGTTGATGTTCAACAACATAAAAGAGAAATTAGTTTTCTCTTAGTGAACCACAGGCCTTGCAGTCGTTGGGTCTTGCCTTGTGGACCATTACATTCACGAGTTCTAATAAAAGAGTTCCACTGTTATAACTGAAGTATGGTCTAGAGTTCCTCCAAATAAAAACATGCCTGAGGTCTTAACAGCTAGAGTCCCCAACTTTCCCTTACAACAGCATTAGAATGATCTCTTGTGCTTGTAGTTTTTGCAAAGGGACTTCTACAAATGAATATGATTTTGAAAAATCCCTTCTTTATTAAATTTTTTATATTGAATCATCTGTGGTCTTTTGGGACTCAAACTGTTTGAGGTCTTGTGAGGTACTGGCTGTCTAGGTCTAACAGTATTAACTTGAGGACTAACAGCATTAACTTTGGGCCTAACAGAATTAATATTTGTCCTGCCAGTATTAATATTAGGCCTAACATAATTAAAATTTGGCCTACCAGCATTAAGTTGTACTGAATCTATAACAACTTTATTAGCATGATTAACCTTGTTTGCATTATTCCATACTTTTTGCCAACCTATTACCATTATATAACAACCCTTTAAACTCAGCTTCCCTCCATTTTCTTTTCATAATAGTCCAATCTGTTAAATCAAATGACTTATACTACCACAAACAAAACATTTCTTCTTTGTAAAAATACCCTTCCCTAGTTCTCTTTCCCACATAACAATCCAATCTTCCTATTAACTTTATTGTTTCTTTATCTATGAGTGGTTGCCTAAGGAGTTTTTATGTGTGAGACACAACTAGGTTCAACTTCTTTTGATTTTTGGATCAGACCATCTTTGCATTAGTAACTTCCAAACCTTACTTGACATCTCATTTGGGTTCACTAACTTCTGAATCAGTCTCAAAAGAGTGCTCCAGAGGTGTTTCCCCACAAGATCCTCGACTGTCAGTTAATTGACCAGGAGAAATGCTCAGAAGAATTGTCCTGACACACTAATTTCCAGGTTTTTTGAGAGCAGACCCTTTTTACCATAAAAATACAAAGAATCATTAATTTCCTCTTATGGTTTGAGAGTATATCTCCACTTAAGGGATGTGAACACCTTTAAAATCATTGGTCCCTTTGTAAATCCTACTGTACGAAGGTTTTCCTATAAATCCTCTTTTGAACATTTACAAACAAAAAGTTCATTTCTCCTCAAAAACTTAGAACCTCATTGTTTGATTGATCTCAAATCCTAAAGACCAACTTTACTGTTTGAACTCATGCCAGAATCAATTAATCTCCAAAGATTCTTGGAAGAATCTTTCCATGAATCTAATGTTTTCTGCAATTGTTCCTTTTCTTTGACAGCTTTCATTCCTATCCTCCTATATCTTTTAAGCTTTTTGTTATCCCACTAGTTAATCCATTACACAACTATGTTCTTTACCAAATTGCTAGAAAATGAGAAGAAATCTTAGAGAGAGAAAGTAGAGAGAGAAACAAGGAAAGAAGATTAGATTAGAGATGGAGAGTTACAAGTTGTGTGAAAATGCAACCAACACCCTTCACCAAGTGTGGTGAAGGGATTTTATACCCTAGCCTTCTAGTTGGCTCATGGGCTTTCTTAACGGGCCGGGCTTGGCTAAACTTGGGCTTTGAGCCCGAAACACGGACAATATTAGATTACAATCCAAGCCCGTTGAACCCGACTAGCCTATTACAATACAAGACCTAGTTTGTCTTTCTTAGACCGATAACATTCTTGTTTGACTTAATATAATTAAGGCTAACAATCTCCCCCAATGTTGAGGTCTCTTTCTTCAAACTCCTCTGTACCACTGATGAGATTGAAGATATGACGTTTGACGTTTATGCTTTGCCTTGTTATGGTCTTGTCTTGTTTGTAACGGCTTTGTTCATTCATGCTTTGTGATCTTGATTTTGAGCCTTTATCTTTTGACTTTGAGTTCTTGAGATCGTTATCTTGCATCATCTCCTTGACTTGAATCATCTTGATTTGACTTTCTTGATCAACTTGTGCTCTTGACCAACATGCTCATCCTTGTTACATTCTTTTTGACATATGATTATAAGTCTAACAATCTCCCCAATTGATGATTCTTTATTTAACTTTGAGGCTCTTTGATGGTGGGGAAGGTTAGAATCAACTATCTTGACGTTGAATGATTGACTTTGAAAGCTTGAGTATGAGCATGTGGTTTATGAATCCGACTTCGCTGGAATGAGGCTGCAACACCGTCGTCTTATCCTGAAATAAAACAGTTAGCAATAAAAGATGAATATGGCTTTGTCATTCATCTTGACTTCGGTTGCATTAACCTCCGGTTTCCTGTTTTATAGTATAAATACTATACCTGTGATCAGGTAGATTCAAAGAATCTCCTTGACAGGGTTTCCAGCTCAAAGCGTAGGATCTTCTAACACAGATGTATTAGATTCACCATGCTTGCTAGTTCTCATTACCGGAACGTCTCAAAGCAGACAACACAGTAAGAGTGAATCAGATAGTTACTATCTTTCTGATTAAGTCGTCAATTCATTTACTGGACCAAAATTGATATCCAATTATCACAAGCTTGATTCATATAGAATCTTGCAAGTCACCTACCAAGAGCTTGTTTGATGTTGGCTCAAGCAGGATTTCCATCTTCACTGTGAGTACTTAAGTATCACTCAGATGTTCTGGCAAGATCTCAAGGATAATGCGTAGGACTCTTTGTTACAACTTGTGAACTTTATGGTGTTCCAACACGTGTATTTTGACATGTGTCCTAAATTAATTTATGACTATGTTTGATCTCTTCTTGGCTCTAGACTCGATTTGTGCACTTTTGGTTTTAGTAATCGGAGGCTGGAGCAGACTGCCACCTATTCAATATCAACAATCTCGGAGTGAGATGTCAATAGATAACGTGTGTATCTCCGTGACAAATGAGACAAGTTTCTTTTGAGAGAAACCCGAATGGCTGGGAAGGGTTGTGCATTGCATCACTGGGTCCATGACGACTTTCTTCAATATCAACAATCATCATTGTGATTTTGATAGATTATGTATTGACCCGGTTTCTGCCTAAGGTGTAAGGAGGGCTTCTTTCTTTTCACCCTTTATCCATACATTTCTTTTTCATTCTTCAACCCCTTCAATGCTTACCAAGACGTCATTACTAACACCTTGTTGTGATTGTTCCAGTGTTAGCTCAATCTTAGTCGGCATTCTTCCCTTATACACATTCATCTCCAATCATACCTAAGGACTGCTATTTCTAACTATGGAGTGTCCTTGGGTAGATCCCTCCGGTTCTGGTTGGATCGTAGGACTTATACCTAACCTAACCACCTTATGACTTCAGAATCGTCGTGAAATTAATAGGTTGTTGGGTATAGAGATCGAACCATAAAACCATTTTCTGACATTGTTATTTTCAAATACTCCCCCTACACATGTGCTCCGAGATTCGAAATTGTTTAGCACATGAAGGAAAGAGTTGCACTTAGAGTCTTAAAGATCACATTCGTCTATAACATATTTTAATCACATTTTCTCCCCTTATTTTAAATAATAAAACACTTAGTATTTGAAATACCAATTGATTAAAATTTGACATGAAAAATTCCATGGGGAGAAAAATTATACCACGATATTGCATGAATTCAGATTCTGATAGCTCCCCTTCAACAGTATATGTGGGATACCAATATTTATTAAAACTTGACATTGGAATGAAAAATTGATATGACACCACAAAATGTTGAAGACGGAGTGAGATGCCTTAGTGAACAATGTATATTAATAATTGACATTATAAGTTTCCACATTTTAATTTCACAAAATGTGTTTGGATACATAAAATTGACATTTATGAGATGTATCCGACACATTAAAAGGCTTTGTTTTAAAAAGCTCCCCCTCAGAAATTGATTCACATAAAATGACATTCTACGTACTACAATTCTTTGAAAATTATTCGAGGAAGGGAGTGTTGAACACATAATTTTAACAAATACCACTTTTTATGGAAAAATACCACAAATTATATTGTAGACAATTTTGACATTGAAAGTTCTTTTTGAAAAATTGTGTTCAACGATTTTAAAAAACATGATAGAAGACTTCTCTTCTATTTTAGAGTAAGCGCACTGAAGCGTACACTTCCCTATAACATTCGAGACCGAGTTATGCACTGAAATGTACATAAGTCATTAGAGAAAAATTTAGAAATGACATGTTTTGAAAGCATTTGAAACTCCTGTTCGAACTTCATTTACACGCCCGTGTCGATGTTAATCAACATTTCTAGGTACGTAAATGTTATCGATTCCAAGAGACATGTTGAGAAGATTCTTTTTGGTATTTTTGAAAATTTTCTGATTTTATATTTTGTTTTTCTAGGTTTTATATTTTTCTATTTTCTTTTTCAAAATTTTTATAAATCAAAAATAAAGAGAGAATAAAAATATGTACAAATTGATGTTTGATGGATCAAGCAGATTCAATTGCCAGAACCTCCAGTTCATCTAGAGTCAAACATCTCATGCCGAGTCGTCAACCAAGATACTTAAACCTATCTTCCGAATAAAGCTTTAGTAAACAAGTCAGCTAACTGGTATTCCCAGATCCGACAAAGAATAATTCAACTAAGTACCCTTTTTCAACCTTTCTTTATGAAGTGATTATCTGACAAACCTCGATGTGCTTGTACGGGAATTCTGAATGAAGCATGAGATGGGCGTATGGGCTGCCTTTTGAGTCACAAATACATAGGTAATTTTAATCTAAGTGGAAGCCATAATCTTAAGCGAGTTTCTCAACCATAAGAACTTGTGCGCAGCAACCGATAAAGACACATACGCGCTTCCTGCTGAAAGACATTGAGGTGCATCCTGCTTTTTGGATGACCAGCTGACTAACTTATCACCACCTATAAATTGTATGCCACCAGATGTACTCTTACGTGAATCGAGACAGCCTCTCTGACCCGAAACTGAAAAATCATTTAGTTTGAAACCCGGTGTCCTTCGGATACCAGAGACAACCACCATGTTAATGGAGTCTTTAAGTACCGAAAAAAAAAAAAGAATCCGTAACCGCAGTGAAATGTTTCTTTCTCATCGGTTTCCTTGATAGCGACACAATAACATGTTGCATGTACAATATCTGGTCTACTTGATGTTAAGTACATGAGTGCTTACCGACCAACAACGATATTTCGTTAGGTCGACCCCGAGTACCACCTAAAGTCAGCATCAAGGCGATTTTATGTAGCCTTAGTACTAATGCATCACATGAGTCTTACCATCTTTTAAGTATCTCTTTAGCATACTTAGCGTTGGTTTTATATAGACACGACGAGGATTGGTGGATCTGAATTCCTAAAAAGAATTTTAGCTCCCCCATCATAGACATATCAAACTTGCTGTGCATTAGTTTTCCAAATCGTTTTGAAAGTTTTGGGTTCGTAGAACCAAAAATTATGTCATCAACGTAAATTTGCACAAGCAATATGTCTTCCTCATGTTTAGTTATGAACAGAGTTGGATCAATAGAACCTTTTGAGAATCCTTCGGATACCAGGAAGTTGGAGAGTTCATCATACCACGCTCTTGGTACTTTGTTTGAGACCATAAAATGCTTCTTGAAGACTGGTAAAACTATTGTCAGGATGATATGGGTCAACAAAATCCAGTCTGTTTGGCTTACCGTACACTTCTTCCTTCATAGATCCATTAAGGAAATGCTGTTTTAACGTCTATTTGGTACACTGTAAATGATTTGTGTGCAGCATACGCAATGGAATAAATGGTCAGCTTCACCGAGCCAAGACTGTGCAAATGAACTTCATTCGAAATTAAAATTCCTTCCTTTTGAGCATATCCCTTAGCCACAAGACGAGATTTGTTGCGAATGACAGTATTTTCCTCATCACGTTTGTTTTTCCAGAGCCACTTTAAGTTAATGACATTTTTGTAGAGTGGTCTGTCGACTAATTCTCATACATCTAATCGATCAAACTGATGAAGTTCTTCCTGCATGATCAATCCAGCAGAATCAGCATGGCTCGTGTGATGGTCTTATGGTTCGGTTCGACCACGTAGTGCGAACATACACATCCCTCGCGATCTATCTAAGCTACAGTCTGGTTCTAACTGATGAGAAGATTCCAATGACTTGTTCTACTGGATGATCTTTTGTCCAACGTTTGTGACAAAGGGATGGTGTTGATAGAAAGTATGCATGTTTGAACGAATCATCATGACGAGACGATGGTCATCCCCTTGTTCTTGTAACCGGTTTACTGAAGATGTTTGAATAAATTCATCGTCGTCAAATTGTGCATTTTCTATATTGGTTTTCTGCTTGAGTAATGTTCTCAGGTGTCAAGTGACAGTTGATACTTAGGTTAGAGTTGATGTGTTAATGAATGTTCCCAATGGAGGTGATCTGCAACATCGGTTGTATGAAAAGTGAGAGTTGTGTTATGTTGTTGACTAGTTTTAAAACGGGACTATCAGCAGCATTACAAACATCGGAAGACTTGAACACAAAAGAGAATTTCTATTGAGTAATTCACTGAACATCGACTATATACAATTCCTAGCTCATTTGACGTTGTTACTTGTCTCACAGCAACTTGTGGAACATTTCCTTGACATTGTGGATCGTGACTTAAAACTGTTTGTTCAAGTACCATTGTCGAACATTGTGACACGGTGGTCGGACTATAAGACAATATCTGACGCCATTTGAGGCAATTCGTCAAAGTTAACAATGAAATTGTTTCAACTACATTCTGTTCTCTTGTTAAATACCCTGTAACCTTTGACGAGTTAGAATATACCCAACAAAAATACATGCATCACCTTTTCCTTCATTTTATCAAGATTTCATCATCTCTGACGAAGTAGCAAAGAGAACCAAAGGATGTGAAAGGACTTAACTGACGTGTTCCTTTCGGGCATTGATGATATGGTAAGAGAGAGGCTTTCTCATTATCTGAATTACAAGTGAACGGTTTTTGAGAAAACATTTGTTTCAATGCTTTAGCCCAGAAGAACAAATGAACTTTAGACGGCGCTTAGCATCGTGCGAATGCACATCACACAAGAGTATGGTTCCATCTTTCGACAACGCCGTTTTGTTCAAGTGTTCGAGCAGTTGACGTTTTGTGTCTTATTCCCTCTTTTGCAAAGAATACATGAAGAGTTTTATTAAGAAATTATGTGCCTTTGTCAGTTCGAACTGTTGTAACTTGAGCATGAAGTCCTCTTTGGACAAGTGTGAGGAAATCAATGAGAACTCCAGGTGTTTCGTCTTTGGACCTAAAGAAGTGAGTCCAAGTATATCGGGAGTAGTCATCAACAATTACGAGAACATACTTCTTTCCATTAATGCTTTCTACCTGCATTGGACCACATAAGTCCATGTGTAGAAGTTGTAACCGTCTTTTTAAGCTCGGGGTAGTCTTAGTGTGAATAGACAAGAAGAACACAGATGATCTTTGACGAATTTCAGTTTTAGAAGGCCATTCACAATATTAATTTTAAAAAGCAAGTTGATGGTGTCGAAGTTTAAATGAGATAGACGACGATGCCATAACCATGCTTGAGACGATGTTGCTTTAGCCATTAAGCAAATTGGATTGGGAGTTGTTGAGTCTTGCAGAGAAATGGAATACAAATATGTGCCACGAGAACCTGTGAGAAGATCATTTCCCTTCAAATCATGGATATAACATGTAGACTTCCGAAAAGCAACTTCCAAATCCACATCACAAAATTAACCAACCAAGAATAAATTGTGATTAAGCCCTTCGACGTAATAAACCCGTTTGATGGTAATAGATCCTTGAACCAGATCTCCATAGCCAAGAATTGGTGCAATTTGATCATTTCCAAACTTCACCGTTCCCAGAAATTTCTCCACAAAATTAGTTAGAAGTTTGAGATTTCTGGTCATGTGCTTTGAGCACCCAGAGTCGACGATGAATAGAATGATCTCTACGAGCTGCAAAAGAATTAGAAGACAATGGAGTATTGGACACAGTGGAACACCTAGGAGTCTATGTTTTGATTTTAATTTTATTTCTTTTTTGTTACCCAAAATATTAGCAGTTCTAGACTCATGTTCCTAGAGTCATACTAATGTATTGGGTTAACTTTAGCCGTTTTTGAAGACTTTGTTCCAATTATACCCGGATGAGTATACTTAGAATTCCCCAACTGCCATGTCTACAAACTGCTCATATCACTCTCCGAGTTATATTTCTAGAATTCTTGACATGGAGTCTGTTGCAATGGTTTTTCTTACAGGATGTATGCAACAATTGGGTCACAAATCTGCTTGGGTTCTCTAGTACTAATAGGCACAACCATTGGTTGTCTAGTCCTAGAATTCACGCCATTGATATAATGTAGAACACACAAATCATGATTGTCATTCAGCACACACTTTCCACAAGTAACATAGACAAAGTTAACATTCGAGGTCTTAGCATTCAAACTGTCATTACACGCAGTTACAGACATTTTATTATTTGAAAACTTAAACTTCCTACGGTGGTCTTCTACTTCTTGCTTCTTCCCTTGACTATTGTTAGACATGACTCTATCTTCCAGATGATTGCTCTTAAGCTGTGGTCTGCTAACTCTAGTATTGGGAATTACTCCTGTAGAGAAAGACACGCGTTTGTTAGGTTTCCTAATGTCTTGATGCAACTGAGGTGTTCTAGTTTGATTAGGCTTTGTGTGCACTTTATACGTTCCTGGTGCAATCACATTTGTGTTCTTGACAATTAGCAACATATTCTGAGGCAAAATCTGTGCAGTGACTGGTTTTGAAAAATCATTAGACACATTTTGTGTGGTAACTGGCTTTGACTTTGAGAAATCTTTCTTTGCAAGAGAATCTGAAAAAATAGCTGGTTTACCTAAAATGGATTATCTTTGACTTTTAAAAGCATTCGGTTGTCGAATAACCGATGATTTTTCAAACTTAGTTTCCACATATTTTCCTTTCATCTTTTTCTATAGTTTTTTCCAACCCACTTATTGCAATCCCTTGTCTTGTAATTGAATCTTTCAAGTCCTTGAATTTTAAAATACTAGTTCACGTTCTTTAGATAAATACGTTTGAACGATTTTCTTTGAAAGATTTGCATTTTTTTATCTTTTCTTTACACTGTGTTAAATCAAGTTCAAGATTAATCATTTTCTTAAGTGCTTCAAACTCTTTACATTGTTCTACTTTTTGAAAAGCTCTTTTTCAAGATGTTTATATTTTTCCCCAGGTTTTTATACGTAATCACATTGCAAATTAGTAAATTCATCCCGAATCATGTACACACCAAGTATTGCATTCATGTGATCACCATTAGTAAGAATCCCTTAAAGTTGATCGATTTCATTCAAAAAAACTGTGTTGTTTGAGTTTCCAGTGAGATTTGAAGTGTCTACTTCGTGTTCAAGAGAATTAAATACTTCAAATCAGCAATCAATGCCTCGTTCAAACACAAGTGAAACTTTTCTAAGTCCGCATTGAGTCTGCTAATTTGGGGGCCAAAATTTCCTTCTATTGTGTTTTGAATGAAATGAGGATTCAATGTAACAAGGACCAAAATATGTTTCTTATTTTGGCAATTGTTTTTTCAACGTTCCACTACTTCCGTCAAAAATCGGTCAACACTCCTATTTAATCTTGAAAGTTCTTTAAGCTTTTTACATCTTTTATCCCAAGAATGGATTCATCCTTGCCGTTTTCATCTAACAAAGTTGTTTGTTTACGAAAAGACTCTTTGGAAAATTCCTTATTAGAAGATGTATGACTCATCTTTGACGTTTTTGGAAAATAGTGTTGTTCAGCCGACTTTTCCCGTTGTGGAACGAACAAATCATAAAGATTATTCAACTGATCATAATCAAACGGTCTGATTAAATCGCTTAATTTTGATCGACGTTCTTTTTCAAGACGAATCGTTTCGTCAGATTCAGGGGCTAACATTAACGCAAGATTATCATTATAACAACCTATATCATACAGACGAGGATTCGCTCTTTGAGCTTTCTTGAGGAACTCAGGTTTTGCAAAACTCGTTTTACAATTACGATTAAGCATATTCATTGTTTGAACAGATTGGCCGGTTTTATATACAATATCATTCAAAACCTTGACTTTGTTTTCTAAAGCAATGACTTTATCAAGTTCCTTGTCTTCACGAGTTTTGTAAAGCTTAATCTGAGCCTCTTTTGCTTGTGACATTATGGAGATGGTTTCTTGATGTGCACAAAGCTCCTTTTTCATATCCAAAATCATTTGATTTAAATCATTTATTTTTCGAGTATATGCATTAGATGACTTTTCAAATTTGATTTTGTATGACATTAAATCCCCTTTAGCTTTTGCACAATCAATTTCCACCTTTGACGCATAATTCACATCATTATACTTATCTAGTTCCGCTTGGAACTTCTTAAGGTCTTTAAACATCAACTGATTAGTCTTAGACAGTTCATGTTTGCTTCGTTGAAATGGTTATTGATGATTCTAAACTTTTTTTATTCTTATTTGAAATCCTTCAATTTCATCACCTTCAATTTATCAACTAACGTCCTTTTTGATGAGTCCAAAAATTATTTCGGTTTTTTGCTGCATCAATTTTCACATTTTAAGTTTCTCTGAATTAAAGAAGCAAACATATCACTCCATGATCAAAGATCATCATTCATCCTGTCATCCTGAGCTCTATCATAACATATATCGATGAATCAAATAGAGAATTGGTGTCACCTTTTCCGCCAGATATATGTCATTACTGATTCAGAGTTGCTCAAGATGACATTTTCATGGCACACACATTATATTATCATTATTGTTTTGTACCTTATGCATTGGCTCATCATCAAATATTGATCCAGAATTGTCAACTTGATATGGAGAAACCTCTTGAATCTGTGCCATGTACATATAATGTGCTTCCAATTCCTGTTCTTCAGACTTATCATCTGTGTCATCCTCCAATCAGCTTGTTCTGCACTCAACTGAACCCCAGCTTCCTCTTGCTTACACAATAACATCTTTTCCTGTGATAACTGCATCTTTACTCGTTTTGGATTTATTGACATTACCTTGATTACAATGCCCAAATTCATTGCAGTTGAAACACTGAATCCCAGTCTGTTGCACTACCTGAGTACCTACATTTTCCCTAGCCCCACAACATTTACTGCCCTCTGATTATCATAGACCCCAGATCCTCTGTTGATTCTTGAGAAGTTATCTTGATTAGCCGACAGGTGTTTGATGAAGTTCGAATGTTGTTGTTGGTATTTGTAGATTTTCTTGAACGAGAGAGAAATTAAAGCCATGAGTTTGTCAATCTCTTTCCTTGACATTTACCCTCATCTTCAGTAACCGTAGCATTCTGGAACAATAAGTAGGAGCAGAATATATAACAAATGCTTGTTCCTCTATTTCTGGTAGTACTGTTTGCGATTCAGTGGGGAGGGAAATATTGAAGTGTTTTGAGTAGGATGATTTTGATGATGGTAAACTACTTTTGTGAGCAACAAGTGCAAGTGGAAAGACATTACGTGCTAGTCTTTTCAGTTCTTATCTCATTGACTACCTTCTGGTGTTTCTTCAGAATGTCATAAAGCTTGTGATAGGAACAGTCTTTAGCTTTTGACTCTGCTTAACAAGTGTCACAAACTTTGCCATTCTGGTTGTAGTTGAAGTAAGAACTGGACATTAATCAACTTATGATTGTAACATGACACAATTTCTGACAAAGCTCAATCATCTCTCTGTAAAACCGTGAGTAATACGATTCAAGTGATTCACCATCTCGTGATGTGAATTTTCCAAACTCCCAATATAAATTGGTTTCAAAATCTTGGGCATTGATTGATTCACCCTGTTTCAACCTTTCAATAGCTTTCCACATTTCACATGCATTTGGAAAAGCATCAACTATGGAGTAGATATCATTATCTATCCCTGTGAGAATGTCTGATCGGCTTCAGCTTCAGCATTTAGTTGATCCGTATGTCTTGTGAAACATCTTATAGTTCTCTAAATACCTCTCTGATAGTTTCTGAACTACCTTCAGCAACTGGAACTGTTTTCTCCCTCAGCCCATTATACGGTATGGTGGATTTTGGAGACAATGGTAATGATTACTGATTAGGTTTGGGTCAAGTATCTCTTTAGTCTGGATTTCCACTGAAACACAATTACCCGTGCAAACATTGTGACGATCTTTGCTCACCCGCTTCCAAGATAGCATTATGAAGAGCATTTGATGATTGATTTGCAAATTGGTATTTGATTTGACATTTTATGAAGTTGTTTAGAATGGATATCAGATCTTAAGTGTTTATGAAGGATTGATTGTGGTTTTAAAATGAATTTAACTTCGACTAGGGAATTTTTACAATCTTTGATTAAAACCGAGAAAAGAATCGTATCTTTTGCGGGATTTTACAAAATCAAGAAGAAACCGTGAATGAATAATTAATTGACGTTTCAAGTATGATTAAGTTGATTGTTGGTTTGATTGTAAGGTTTGTTTATGTTAATTGATTGTATGTTAAGTCCAAAATGATGTTCTAAGTCCTTCAAGTTTGTTTGTCTTGATGTTATGTTTTGATTAGACAATGATTAATAGATTCTTAAATTCGGTCAAATACCACCTGTTTGTCTTGATGTTATGTCTTGATGTTATATTTTTTTTCGGGAAATTAGGTTTTCAAAACAAGGGTTTTCAATGGACAAAACGCAACCTTGAGACAAAACGCAAGCTGTCCTTGGCAAAACGCAATGAGCAAAACGCAAGATCTTCTAGGCAAAACGCAGTGACTTTGGAAGCAAAACGCATTGACTTTTTAAGCAAAACGCAGTGACTTTTTAAGCAAAACGCAATGACTTTGGAAGCAAAACGCAGTGACTTTTTAAGCAAAACGCAATGACTTTGGAAGCAAAACGCAATGACTTGAGCAAAACGCAATGACTTGAGCAAAACGCAATGACTTGAGCAAAACGCAACAACGAACACCCCTTCAGATAGGCAAAACGCAGCCAAGAAAAAATCTTCAAACTTTCTTGTAAGCTACGAAATGATGTTAAAACCACTTAGTAATGATGCAAGGAAGTGATCTAAGCCTGAAAGTACAAGTCTTTAACACTTTTAACCACGAAACAAAGATCGAGCTTTGATTTTTTTTCTTGCTTTTTTCGAACCAAAGAAAAACCAACAAAAAAAACCCACGAATTTCTCACAAAACAAACACTAAACAACCTTTGGCTCGTGATACCACATGTTATCCCACTAATTTAATCCATTACACAACAATAATCTTTACCAATATGCTAGAAAATAATAAGAAAACTTAGAGAGAGAAAGTAGAGAGAGAAACAAGAAAGGAAGATTAGATTAGAGAAAAATGGTAAGTTACAAAATGAATGAAAATGTAACCAACACCCTTCACCAAGTGTGGTGAAGGGATATTTATACCCATGCCTTGCTAGGTGGCGTATGGGCTTGTAATCTTGGGCCGGGCTTGGCATAACTTGGGCTTTGAGCCTGAAACACGGACAATATTAGATTACAATCCAAGCCCGTTGAACCCGACTAGCCTATTACAATACAAGACCTAGTTTGACTTTCTAAGACCGATAACATTCTTGTTTGACTTGATATAATTAAGGCTAACATCTTCTCCTCATGTGAGATCATGTAATGTCTTTATTTGACTTTGAGGCTCTTTGATGGTGGGGAAGGTTAGAATCACCTATCTTGACGTTGAATGATTGACTTTGAAGCTTGAGTATGAGCATGTGGTTTATGAATCCGACTTCGCTAGAATGAGGCTGCAACACCGTCGTCTAAACCTGAAATAAGACAGTTAGCAATAAAAGATGAATATGGCTTTGTCATTCATCTTGACTTCGGTTGCATTAACCTCCGGTTTCCCGTTTTATAGTATAAATACTATACCTGTGATCAGGTAGATTCAAAGAATCTCGAAGCGTAGGATCTTCTAACACAGATGTATTAGATTCACCATGCTTGCTAGTTCTCATTACCGGAACGTCTCAAAGCAGAGTGAATCAGATAGTTACTATCTTTCTGATTAAGTCGTCAATTCATTTACTGGACCAAAATTGATATCCAGTTATCACAAGCTTGATTCATATAGAATCTTGCAAGTTTGATGTTGGCTCAAGCAGGATTTCCATCTTCACTGTGAATACTTAAGTATCACTCAGATGTTCTGGCAAGATCTCAAGGATAATGCGTAGGACTCTTTGTTACAGCTTGTGAACTTTATGGTGTTCAACAAGTGTATTTTGACATTGTGTCCTAATGAGATTTATACTTTGATCTCTTCTTGGCTCTAGACTCGATTTGTGCACTTTTGGTTTTAGTAATCGGAGGCTGGAGCAGACTGCCACCTATTCAATATTAACAATCTCAGAGTGAGATGTCAATAGATAACGTGTGTATCTCCGTGACAAATGAGACAAGTTTCTTTTGAGAGAAACCCGAATGGCTGGGAAGGGTTGTGCATTGCATCACTGGGTCCATGATGTCGTCTTCAATATCAACAATCATCTTTGTGATTTTGATAGATTATGTATTGACCCGGTTTCTGCCTAAGGTGTAAGGAGGGCTTCTTTCTTTTCACCCTTTATCCATACATTTCTTTTTCATTCTTCAACCCCTTCAATGCTTACCAAGACGTCATTACTAACACCTTGTTGTGATTGTTCCAGTGTTAGCTCAATCTTAGTCGGCATTTTTCCCTTATACACATTCTTCTCCAATCATACCTAAGGACTGCTATTTCTAACTATGGAGTGTCCTTGGGTAGATCCCTCCGGTTCTGGTTGGATCGTAGGACTTATATACCTAACCTACCACCTTATGACTTCAGATCTTCGTAAAATTAATAGTTGTTGGGTATAAAAGAGGAAACCATAAACCATTTCTCCCCTACACATGTGCTCCGAGATTCGAAATTGTTTAGCACATGAAGGAAAGAGTTGCACTTAGAGTCTTAAAGATCACATTCTCCTTATCATATTTTAATTACAATTTTCTCCCCTTATTTTAATATAAAACCAATTAGTATTTGAATTACCAATTGATTAAAATTTGACATGAAAACTTCATGGGGCGAAAGAAATTATGTACCACGATATTGCATGAATTCAGTTTCTGATAGCTCCCCTTCAACAGTATATGTGGGATACCAATATTTATTAAAAATTGACATTGGAATGAAAAATTGATATGACTCCATAAAATGTTGAAGACGGAGTGATGCCTTAGTGAACAATGTATATTATTAGTTGACATTATAAGTTTCCACATTTTAATTTCACAAAATGTGTTTGGATACATAAAATTGACATTTATGAGATGTATCCGACACATTAACAGGCTTTGTTTTAAAAAGCTCCCCCTTAGAAATTGATTCACATAAAATGACATTTTACGTACTACAAATCTTTGAAAATTATTAGAGGAATGGAGTGTTGAACATACAATTTTAACAAATATCACTTTTTATGGAAAAAAAATACCACAAATTATATTGTAGACAATTTTGACATTGAAAGTTCTTTTTGAAAAATTATGTTCAACGATTTTAAAAACACATGATAAAAGACTTATCTTCTATTTTTAGAGTAAGCGCACTGAAGCGTACACTTCCCTATTATATACAGGACCGAGTTATGCACTGAAATATACATAAGTCATTGAGAAATTTTTTTAGAAATGACATGTTTGGAAAGCATTTGAACCTCTTGCTCGAACTTCATTTACACGCCCGTGTCGATGTTAATCAACATTTTTAGGTACGTAAATGTTATCGATTCCAAGAGACATGTCGAGAAGATTCTTTTTGGTATTTTTGAAATTTTTCTGATTTTATATTTTGTTTTTCTAGGTTTTATATTTTTCTATTTTCTTTTTGTTGGTTTTATATTTTTGTATTTTCTTTTTCAAAATTTTTATAAATCAAAAATAAAGAGAGAATAAAAATATTTACAAAT
>BQNB010039061.1:0-48322 GCA_026074375.1 Tanacetum coccineum | reverse complement strand
AGTATTCATAAATATAATTCAAAATTCCAGATCCGACCACCCCCACACATGAACTTATACAATGCGTCAAATAAGTAAAAATTTGATTTTTCACAAAAACAAACCCGATGCAACGCACGGGTATGAACGCCTCGTTCTTATTAAAAAGGGCTCATTCATGACATACTACCCTGGATTGTAGTATGGTAAATATTGTGGCTTCAACCCCAATCTTTGGGCCCGCTCATACATACCAAACGCCTTACTTTTACTTTGAGTCCTAAACTAATGATGAACCCCATTAACCAAACACATTCTTAGTCTTTAACGTAAAAACTCGCGCTTTGTTGCGTAACGCGAGTGAAATGACTCGTTTAAACTTATGTAACAGGCTTATGACCTATGACTTTATGACTTATGTGATTTTCGGATTATGTTTTCAAATTTTTTATGAATTATTTTATATTTTTTGGTTTATATAAACAAGAGTTGGCTATTTTTTCACATTCAAGCATTCGTGACATGAACTCGTATAAGTTGAAAAGTTTCAAAATAATTCACAAAAATGGCAATAAGCCGAAAATCAAATAAGCGGTAAGAGTTCAGTTTCATAATACGTAGTACTTCGCAAAAATGGCGATAAGCCGAAAACCATATAAACCGTAAGCCCACTGAATAAGCTTAACCATACACCTCCTAATAAAGAATCATCACACACAAACTTGTCAGTTTTCTAGTTATGCGGTTGATTGTTAGTTTATCCTGATTCATTTGCTAAATTCATCCGCTTACACTTTTCTAGTTAAGGTAACTTCAATCTAATCAGTGGTTTTACTTTTTCTTTCTGATTATCGCTTTCAACTATTTTCCCTAACAATTTATGATGTTTTATGGCGAATTCGAGACTGCCCATAAAGTGTTTGATGAAATGTCTTACATAAAAAAACTAATCTCTGGTTACTTGGTATTATTGGTTAAGGTTGCTTAGACCGAAACCCGTAAATAGTTATTGATGTTATTGAAATCTACAGGAAAAAAATTGAGATGATTGATACTCTATCCGTTAAGAAAATAATTGCTTTTAGAAAATGCTGCACTTTTAAATTGGACAAAACAAGTTAGCCGTTCACATTAGTAAACAAAATGAGGTGTGTGTATAGTTCATTAAGGATTTACGGTTTCTATTTAGTAATGTGTATAAAAGTATGCGCCAATATCACATGATACTTGGCGTCCTTCTGTATGCATCTTCAATAGTTTATTTTATGCCCTTAACCCAGTTTTCCATTATGATTTGTATTTTGTAATTACCCGTTTACTAGTTGTTAAATTTGAATTCACTTTCAACTTGGTTGAACGCATAATCCTCGGTTCCTTTGTGATTTGAATTTACCAATAGTTGGCTATTGAACTTGTAACATTTTGGTCAATGATTTTGTTATAATTTCTTGAAGGGATTTCATAATAGGTATGGATCGGTATCTAAGAGTTGTTTTCAGAGGTTTGATCAATTTTTTATGTTTATGACCTAAAATCTCATAACCAGATGAAGTAGTAATCGGAAAAACTAAATAGGATACTAGGAAAACTAATATTATTAAAGAACCTGAAAAGCATCACTGATTATGCATGCATTGTTGACAGGTACAACGGGACTATATTGTTCTCTGGTCTAAAACAGGGCATGGTCGCTTATGCATGATGACGATGAGGCATGGAGCATCTTTAACTGCCTAATTTTTGACATGTTTATTAACACAATACTCAAAGTTGACATATACTAAATTTAGAACCGAGAAGCATCATCATTATCATCTATGCATCGCATCAGCAATGAAAGAAAGCTCTTTAATGGCGTTCGCAACACCTACATTAATATTTCCTTCAAACATCGGAATATTTTCTACATATCAAATGAAGAAACAAATGGAGATTGGCCCTACCGTAAACCACCTCCCCCTTCACCATCATCCTCAAAATCAGTTGTCAGAACCGTATGCTCATTAGTCTGTCAATCATACTATCAACAACAAACGCACTTTAAATCCACACCTAATCACCTCAATCTCTCAATCACTTCTGATTATCTAATGACAGAAGAAGCGATCACTGTCGTTGCTTCACTTGCTGACGAGGCTGGATCAATGGTGGCGTTAAGTTTCTTTTATTGGGCAATACGGTTTGATAAATTTAAGTACTTTATGCGGTTTTACGTAGTTGCAGCGATGTCAATGATTGAGAATTCGAATACGGAGAGAGCTCATGAAGTGATGAGGTGTATGGTAAGGAATTTTGGGGAGATTGGAAGGTTAAATGAGGCTGTTAATATGGTTATTGAGATGAGGAACCAGGGTTTGGAGATGTCTACTCAAACGTTGAATTGTTGTGTTGGCGTGGCTGCGGAGATGGGTTCGGTTGAACTTGCGCGGAAGGTGTTGGATGAAATGTGTGAACGAGGTGCATTTCCCGATTCTTGTACTTTCAAGATTTTGATTACATCTTACTGTAGAAGTAATGAAATTTCTGAAGTGGATAAATGGTTAAGTGCAATGTTGGACAAAGGATATGTTTTAGACAATGCTACATGTACTTTAGTTCTTTCTGCTTTTTGTAACAAGGGTCATGTGAATCGAGCGTTATGGTTTTTTTATAAGATGATTGGGATGGGACTAAAACCGAATGTCATCAACTTTACTACTTTAATAAATGGGTTGTGTAAGAAGGGACGTGTTAAGCAAGCGTTCGAATTGTTGGAGGAGATGGTCAGGAAAGGTTGGAAGCCAAATGTGTATACTCATACGGTGTTAATTGATGGTATGTGTAAGAAGGGGTGGACTGATAAAGCATTTAGGCTTTTTTTGAAGCTTGTCAGAAGCGAATCCTATAAACCAAATGTTTATACTTACACCGCTATGATCAGTGGGTACTGCAAAGAGGGGAAAGTGAGTCGTGCAGAGATGCTCTTGACACGTATGCACGAACAGGGATTGGTTCCTAATGAGGACACTTATACTACTCTTATTAGCGGCCACTGCAAAAGTGGTAATCTGACTCGCGCATATGAACTAATGGATCAGATGAGGAAAGACGGCTCAGCTCCAAATATGTGTACCTACAATGCAATTCTTGATGGACTATTTAGGAAATCAAGGGTTCAAGAAGCATATAAACAGCTGGATATAGCCTTAGAACAGGGGTTGCAAGCCGATGAGGTTACATATACTATACTTATAATGGAAAAATGCAAGCAATCGGATATTAAGCATGCCCTAGTGATATTTAGCAAGATGATTAAGATTGGTATCAAACCCGATATGCACTTGTACACCACATTGATTTCAGGCTTTTCTCGAATCAAAAGAATGGATGAATGTGAGAGGCTGTTTGAAGATGCAGTGAAGCATGGTTTGGTCCCAACGAAAGAAACTTACACTTCTATGATATGTGGATACTGTAAGGATGGAAAAGTAGATGATGCGACAAAGATGTTTGAGAGAATGAGTGAACATGGTTGTGTGCCTGATAGTATTACTTATGGTGCTCTTATAAGTGGACTTTGCAGAAAGTTAAAGTTAGATGAGGCTCGATCACATTATGATGCTATGATGGATAAGGGACTATCCCCATGTGAAGTTACCCGTTTGACAATAGCTTATGAGTATTGTAAAGCACATGATTCCGTTAATGCCATGAAGGTTATAGATAGATTAGAGAAAAAGCTTTGGGTTCGTACTGTAAACACTTTGGTAAGAAAGCTATGCAGTGAAAAGAAAGTGGACACTGCAGTAATGTTTCTTTACAAACTCATTGATAAAGACAAGAATCTGGATCAAATAACGCTTACCGCGTTTGTTACTGCATGTTATGATAATAATCAATATGCCATTGTTTCTGATATACAAGAAAGACTTTCTAAAGGAATTGGTTAGTAGGCCAAACATAAAAATCTGGTATACTTCAAGGGTCTTCTGCAGATGGGTTCGGAGATTATAGTATTTTTGTCAGTTGGGATCATTATTAAGTAATTTAGCGGTCTTCAAACAAATACTAAAGAATTTATTGAGGGTATGTTCGATCTTGTGGATCTGCTGCATGAAAAACAGCGTGAATTGCAACGTCAATACTGAATACAGCTGCCAACTGTTCTCTGCAACAGGTCTGATTCTTCTTGCATATCTTTCTATGCGACCTCCTGATAGCACCCGTTTGATCTTTGCATATGTGGCACACACATTTGATGGTCTTTTATTTCGCTAAATCATAGCAAGTGCTTTACCCTTGGTAAATATATGTTGTGAAGCTAAGATCAAACAGTGGTTGTGAGCTACTATTTTATTTTGCTGCAATCAATACTCTTTTAGTGTAAAATATAGTTAACAAGATTATACAGTAAATTATTATAACGACCATCTATCTCTTTTAATAAAAACTTGTGTTTTGTCATGATAGCTTATATCGTAATATTTATTCTCATGGCTGATAATAAAACGAGGTTCTATGATACGTGCTTGAAGTTAAGAGACCAAGTCAAACAAGACCCAACTTAGTCGAATATTATCTATGAAGATAATATATGCATGTAGTCATGAAAGTGTTGTAGTATTTTTCATGTATTTAGGAAGAAGTGGTCAGTCCACCATGTTTCATTTGTCCCACGTTTACTGATTTTAAACCCATGCTCTTTAGATTGCTCCTAAAGCTTAGGATAGTTGCATGCATCTATATCGTATTTAACTGTAACTTTGCATCACGGAAGGAGAGAAGAAAAAGAATGAAAAGTTAGTTCAAGATTAGTTCCTAATTTAGTTGTTAGTTTAGTTATCGTCTAAGGAGAGTGATCATCTCAAATCGATCTTCTATCATTCTAATTTAATTAGACACTCAAAATGAAAACTGGTATGCCGAAATTGAACATGTCACAAAATTAAAGCAACTTTACTTAAGAATGCACATCCTCAGTTAAGCACTTTAATTTAGAGATCCAGAAAATATTAAAGGATAATGAGAGGTCACACGATCTGAAAACATTTACCACAACCATAAGAAGACATGTGACAATTATTTCAGCAAGAAGTTGCAGTTATGTCAGACCTTACAATGACCAGAATGAGCCACAAAACCAATTATGCTATCATCAAAGAACCTCTAAATTTACACTACAAGGAAAAAAAACGTATACAGATAGTTATGTGCAGAATTAGTTGTGCACCGAAATGACATTGATTATATTAAAAATTTTCAAACAATATAAAAGCTATTCAACACAAACACTAGTAAATTGTCAATTTTAGTTGTGTTTTATCTCAAACTGATTTTGTTAATCAAACAGATAAGAGTTAGCTAAAAAAGGATGATAAGCGCCCAAAGTTTATTTGATGCATACAACTTCCTATATTGTTCTATTCGTAATCAGCTTGTTAACGTAAAAATTATTTGTGATGTAACCATTGTTCACAAATTAACACAATAAACCTGACCTGTATCAGTACAAATAGATTGTAATGTATATAGCATTTTATAAGGTACTGCAATCTATCAGAAATTAACTAAAATGAGAGCTCTAGTTTTTCTTGGCAAAATTCGTATTCAACACAGGCCATTACATACTGAGGTGGAAAAATGGGTGGGGTGTCAAAACGAGTAATTTTTTAATGGATGAGACGGGTTGTCCAGAGAATTTAATTTATTACAAACAGGTACTGTCAAATGTAGTCGCAGATTTCAACAACTATCAAGTCCAATAAAGAAAATGATTTATGTGACCTTAACCAAATAGAAATAAACCATAACACGATTTTACAAATCATAACAAAAAAGGCCGAAATTGCCACCGACCTGTACTTAAAATGTACAGTACGGGTATACAAGTGCATGTTATGCATTCCGAAAGGATTCGTAAGTCTATAGTTGTAAATAATGATATTGCAATAAGTGGGGCCAGAACACAGTAATGAATGGTTAAACACTTTTAACATATAAAGGTTATATCGACAAGATAAACTGGCTGAGCATGTCAATACATGTGAAATAGCCTTGCGATCAATCATAAACGTATTTGAACCAATAGTTGAGTTGGAAAGGCTGATCAAAAGTTCATGACATACTCACATACATCATCGCATGTGAGAGTGATATAGAGTTTGTTTTGCGAAAGATATGTGAGTGTGTTGTTGCAGCATGGCAGACGACACACTCGTCTGTAAACATATATGTATCATCAAATGACATATGTAAGTATGATAAACAACATAGGAGGTAGGAAAGAGGTGTGCATTGCGCGTCATGGGTATTATGTGATGCGGGTTGAAAAAGTCGTAATTTTTCTGTGTATTATTAGTGTGCAAAATAAGATTACAAAACCGCTGCTACGTTTAAAATACCAACCAATTTTCAGAAAAATAAAAGACATTGGATGATTTTTGGATTTAACATACACATTAGGTGTCTCGTTGGTTAAAATTCGATTCTCTCTTCTAACTTTACTCGTATGATAAGTTAAGAGACAAAGTAAATGGGTCAAAATTACCCACCTCTAGCTATATCTCTGGAGACTGAAAATATTCAAGAGATTTGATTACTTACTAGCATATCGCGTAAGAAAATGTTCAAAGCATTGGCGTGCGCATCTTCCGTTGAATACCAGTCTTTTGCTGTCATCAAGTGACCCACTTGTACGCAATACCTATAAAATCTGGCTGGGTATGCATTCCCATGGATGTAAAAGAAAGAACATTAGCAAACATATTAAAAGTCATAGCTAAGTCATACGAGTTGACACAACTACAAAAATGCTAATGGAGCTCAGTTCAAAACATACAAAGAGCTCGGTTTGGCAAACGGACTTAAATAGGTGAGGATTGTGTGACAAAACCAATTAGAGCCCGGTTTGGCTTAACAGACTTAAAGGTCCATAAAATTCCCTAAGACTGTCTCTTCATCTTCACAGAGAACTTGTGGTCGCGTCAAGACCAGGTCCAGAAGCTGCACAAATGTTTTTGATGAACAAAAGTATCAATAATATCACCAAGTAAACGAAAAAAGTTTACGTTAGATCATATAGTCAAAAGTCATATTATAGTTGCATTCAAGCCTGGCAGTGTTAACTACATCTTTTAAGTAGCAAGTGTTAACTACATCGGTTATTCGTCGTTAAAAGAAAAAACTACATCTCTCATGTCAAGAAAACAAATACTAACATAATAATACAACTTAATCACAATATAGACAAATAGTTTTAACCAAATAGGTGTACTAATTACTGATGCAAACCAAGGTTATAAATAGCGTGAGGCGTGGTGTTGCGGCATGACCAAGCCTCATGCCTTAGAAGCCATGGCGAGTCATGACGTTTTTTAAGGCGTGACTTAAAGCGGCACAAAATATGAAAATATTTTTAAGTTTATATATTTATATCATATTTTAAATATCTTGAGTTTACAAAAATATCATACATAATGAAATAAAATAAATAAACTATCTTTGAATGTAATATTTTTTATTTTATAATACACAAAGGATTTATATCGAATTTGAATTTAAAAATGTCTTCACTCATCATCATTTAGCGTGTCTTATCATGTTTTTCCATTCCTTATCACATGATGAAATAAGATATAAAGGAAATTATATACCTCTTCGTACATGTAGTTGCTGGGATTATATACAGACCTTAGGGCATGTTTGGTACAAAGAAATGAGGCCAAAGAAATGGAATTGTGTTGAATTCTCTTGTTTGGTAAGTCAAAGAGTTGAGAAAGCGGAGAAATGCAATTCTCAAGAAAAGGTCCCTTTGTAAATTGATTTCCATCCCATACCGAGTGGAATTCAAATTCTCCGTCTTTTTTATGGATAGTAATTGTTTTTTTTTTGTTTTTTCGAAAAGAAATGGATTGTATTTGAAAATATAATATAATTTTTTGTAATTGAAATCATTTAAAAAAAAAAATTGGACAAAAATGAATTTTTCTACAATTCTCTAACCAATTCTCTGTTGTTACCAAACGATATAATTTATCAATTTTCTCTACTGATTTCTATTCTCTGAAATTCTATTCTCTGCTTCATTTCTTTTCCCTGAAATTCTCTCTACCAAACGTGGGTGAAAACCCGGAGCCCAAATTTTTGGTCTTTAATATATAAATTTATTAGTAATTTTTTTTTAATTTTTACATGTATTATAAAGTAAATACAAGTTTGTCACGCTACACTAAAAAATTTACTTCTGGCCTTCCCAGTAAGCGTTTTCAAGTTCCGTCATCGACTGGGATCAAGGATGATGTTAACACAAATAATGTCTAAAAACGTTATTTATATTTTTCGACCTTTCTCCGTTTTGAAGATGACAAAATGTAAAAACAACTACGATAAAAATAAATGTTTACATGTTATTAATCATAAACTTCCATTTCGACGTAAATCACTAAAGGTATGTATAAACAAATCATTAAACATGATTAGTGATCAAGAAAAAATATTTTTTTAAACATTACATTTCTACAAAAGTATTTTTTACAAAAATAAAAATATACAAAATATTTTTATTCAATAAAGAAATGTTTTATTTAATTATAAAAATTCAAATCTTGTTTCCCCTCCAAAACAGAAGGTTCTATATCAGATTTAACTGTCTCCACTAAAAGACAAAAAAAGTAACGTCTACCTAAGGGCGGCCCTTGATAGGCAGAACGGCCCCCAGATATATCTGGGACCGCTAGGACCGCCCACAGGAGACGTTATTCCTCATTGCCTATAAATATTGCACCATTCTCTAGCAGTTGGCACACCTCTTTGCACAGATTTTTTAGTTTAATCTTCTTTCTCTCTCTAAAATTCTTTTTTCTCTCACTAAAATCTTCTTTCTCTCTCTAAAATTCTTGATCACTAACTAAGTTTAATTTTATTTCAAGTGATTCAATCTCTTCATCTTCCCCACTCTCAAGTGCAAGAGAAGAACACTCGTATTCGTCAAGAAATGAAGTGTTATAGATTAGTTATTTCTTCTATCTTCTTCTAGATCCAAACCTCTATTTTCTTGATCTTGTGTGATTGTGTAAATCCGGATAGTGTTGATGACATCAAATAACGTCTATTTTATAGCATCATTTATCCCATGTTATTAACCAATTTTTTATAGTTATTGCAAGAATTGTTACTTAATCATTTATATTTAAGAATTGCAGTAATTATGGAGTACTTGGTGAATATTAGTAAAAGGCGCGCATTCTGGAGCTTAAACGAAGATATTTTGAAGATTAATGATTCTGACAACCAATACGCCGTATCCATCAAGAAAGATACGGCGTAACCGTGCCTGCACTCACCAAAGACCACAAAGGAAACAAGATCAATACGCTGTATCCAGAAGAAGCCAATACGCCGTATTCAAGATATAGTATGTGAATATTATGGAAGATATAAAACGTGGTCTCTACTTCAAAAAATCCCCAATACGCCGTATCCAATCATTGGATACGCCGTATCGAGCCGACTTCCAGACCCTATAAATACAAAACTCAAAAACGAGTTTTAGGTGTGCTAAATCATATTCTCGATGCCTAAACCATAAAAGTCGATTTTCAGAGGAGAAAAAGAGCAAAAGAGGTCATGCAACGCATTTCAATCCATAGAAGACAACGTGTAGTTTCTTATACTTTTGTAATCGTTCAGTTTTTGGTATCATTCGTTAACTCGGTTAGTTTACCTTGGCTAAATAATTGCTTTTGTATTTATTATGACGTTTGAAGGCTAATACCTTCGGGTATTCGCTATTATTATGAAGATATGAATGTTTGATATTTGTTTATCTTGATTTCTTGATTTATCGTTGAATGCTTGTTTATGTTTATTAATTTATACTTGTTTACGCGCTTTTGTATGCGACCTATCATTCAACTGGATCTAGTGATACAGACCAAGTAATCTAGAGCATGGGATAACTCTCCATATAGTAATTTATACATCTAGAACTATAGGATCACAAATATTGTCCTACTAAATCTGTGTCTAGGATACGCTTCGGGCTTAACTAGTTAATTGGATATTGCCAACGGTTTATTAATCGTGTTGACTAGAAGGTGAACCTAGATAAGTCAACAAATAACGTTCTGATTCCATTGGATAGTTGGACAAGTGGACTACTAGTGTATAAATTGCCATTAAGCGATAAGTGGGTAGAGTCTCTATAAGCTAGGGTTTAACAAGATCACCATTGCTTTAATCCCTAAGATAGATTATAAACAACAAATAAGGATGCTTTATGTGGATGCATTAATTGTGACAGAATTAATGTGTCTACGTCTTAGGATGATGTAACGCCTAAGTCTTAAGAATGATATGCCACATCGAGAGAAGAAATCATTACACTAAATAAACAAACCAACGTTCTAATCGGATTAATAATGGTTAATACAGTTTTCTATCATTAGGCTCGACCGCTCTTTTATCTTTTGTTAATTAGCTTGCGTGGGTAAAAGTGCCTTGAATTGATTGTAGTCACCAACCAACCTGTGCCAGTCTCTCAGGCTGAAAACCCCCTTTTACCTGTTAGAATTAGGATTAGAACTAACATAGGTTTAGCATAGGTTTAAAATAGAATAGAATTAACATAGATTAGATAACCAAGATATTAATTAAATTGATAGATTTAAACTCACTTCAAGTGTTCAACACCCTACTTACCACGAAACTACTACCGACCGGGTACACTGCCCGTTAAAGTGTTGTTTTTGGTTTAGTCGGTAAAATATAAATTTAAAACTTGAATCATAAAAATATACACCACACAACGACACATCAAGTTTTTGGCGCCGCTGTCAGGGAGTGAAAATTAATCTTGATTTTTATTTGATATTTTGGTTTTTAACATTAGATTAGATCTAACCCTTAGGAGTAGTGTAATTTATATTATTGTATATTCTTGTATATTCTGTAAATTTTGTATATTTGTTATTAATTGTTTGCTTGTATATATTTATTGTTTGCGTATTTAATTGATTTTCTTAATACACTGTTTGGTCCATAGCTTAATACGGCGTATCCACTTCCATCGGATACGGCGTATCCAACTTTCTGTCCAGTACAACGTATTCATTCAAACTGATTAATACGGCGTATCCACTCCCATTGGATACGACGTATCAATCATCTGATAAAGTTCTTTTCTATTCTCGAACTTAAAGCCCAAATTTTTTTATACCTTTCTCCCGCTGGTTCTACTGATAATTTTTTCTGGATTATTATATCATTAAGAATGACAAAGTTAACAAAGGATAGTTGAGAAAAATTAAGGATGTTAAGGTCGAAGATGTTTCTCTCACTTATGATACACCACTTGAAGTTTTCAACAATGAAGTCAATCGATTAAGCGGAATGGATGATGATTTATTCACATATGAAGTTGAAGTTGCTGACATCCCATGTGACTCGAAAATGGATGATGATTCGGAGCGTGAAGCTGATGATAACATGGGATATGGTCCGTTTGATGTTGCATTTACTGAATGGTTGGGATCAAAGTTTTTTAACTACAAGATAATGGATCATTATACTATGAAAGCATTATGGATTTACTGGGTCAAAGGAGATGATGAAGTTGAGCTCACAGATGAAGAATCTTCTGATGATAAGGATGAAATTGCTGAAGTCTTTATGATCGACACTAATTTATTTAATTTTGAAACACCTATGTGCAAAGCATTCAAAGAATTTAACTATCTTTTGCAAATCGATCCAGACTTACTTACTAAGGACATTGAGGGATTCAATACCTATGATGATTACAAGGATGATTGGATCTATGAATGGAACAAGGACGTACCATGGGTCGATGAGAAGCCATGGACTGACGCTGAAGTTTAGACCAAACCCACACCAGTTAAACATACTTGCAAGCCTTTCAACTAAAAAACTAGATGTTCGGAATGGCCAACATGTAGTTGGAAGGATGATGGATACTGTAATGGAGGAAACTTACCTGAAACTTACATTATTGGAAACCAACTCCATTATTAGGATTACGAATGGTACGAGGCTTTGAAAGATAGTGAAGCGAGAACGTTAAGATGAGCTTTAAGAACAAAGCTAACATGGAAAGAATTTTATCAATGAAGGTGAATATATTTCACGTTACCGAAAAAGAGAGATGATGAACATATATACAAAGTATGATGATGCTTATGATCAATAAATTCATGAAGATAATGAGTAGAAAAGGAATAGAAGTATGCTGATTCGCTGGGACTGCTCTCAGCCGGATGGATGAACACTATAAGGAGATATATGATGATCAAATATTCGTTCAATAATGATGAAGAGTATGTTGCTGTAAAAGAAGACGAATACGACGATCTTACAAACACAAGAAATCTTTCGGATAATGGACGAAGGATGGATGGTGACTAGAGCCGAGTAATGAGAAGCTGAAGAAAAGTCTAACTTAAAGACTTCGCTGTAAACAAAAGTGCTTTTCGGGAGACAACCCTGATTGTTATTTAATTTTATAGAGTCTGTCTTCCCAGACATCAATACGGCGTATTCGCTCCATACCATACGGCGTATTTATTGTCTAGACGTTATCAGTCTTTATTTTTATGCACTTTAAAAACATTATTGTCAGTTCTGGCAATACGGCGTATTCATTAACCTCATACGGCGTATCTACCAGACTGACTCGTATTTAGTTTGTTTTAGTTTAGTTTAAATTAACCGTAGATGCCAAGATAGGAATGCACGTTTTTCCTATTTTTACATAGGACCTCGTCAAAGAAATATCGACGAATATTGGTGAAGAATTTACAAATATGGAGATCTTGAAGTGTTGGAGTATTGAAACCTCAAGGCGGTTGTTCAACACATAATCTTGCTCATAAACGCAAATTGGAGAATCTACCGAGCAAATATCAGGGGAGTTTCTCATTCTAATTCTTTTTAATTCCCGTATTTTTAATATTTTATCTATACAACGAGGATGTTGTATAATTCAAGTGGAGGGATGGAATTAGAATGTTTACTTGTCCTAATTTTTACACTAACATGCTTAAATTTAAAAAAAATTTAAGCATACTTTTGTGAAATTACATTGTTTACATTTTAACTCTCACATCTTGGCCAGCACAATAACCCTTGTTAGATATTGTGAGGATTTAACCTTATCCGTTTCTAAATGTTTACCCAAATTCCACAAAAATATGAGTGTGCCGGTGATGTAGTGGACTTTAGAACTTGGCTTGGATTGAGAAAAAGAAGTCGATCGAACAAGAAGTGTTGGCTGGTGTCTAAAGAAAGTTAACCTTAACTGCTTAATTTATGATACTTTTTCTTAAAAGTTAGAAGTTGCTACATACAGATTATAACATATTTCACGAACAATTGTGAAGTCAATACTAGATTTGAGGTGTGGTCATTTAGTCATTCTACATGGTAAGGGGTCCTATCTAACTAAAAGGTAACTGAACAATGAATTGTAATAGTGAAAAAGTGCAACTCTACATGACCACACCTTGTTTATAAAAAAAATCGGTTCCAATCGGGTAAGAACCGAAATACCCGAACCGAACCCGAGAACCGAAGGGAACCGAAACACGCACTTCGGTTCGGTTCTCGGTTCTTAAAATATGCATTTTTCGGTTCTCGGTTCTTTCGGTTCCGGGTCGGTTCTTTGCAGTTCCGGAACCGCGCTCACCCCTACACCACACAACGACACATCAAGTTTTTGACTCCGTTGCCGGGGAGTGAAAATTAATCTTGATTTTTATTTGATATTTTGGTTTTTGTCATTAGATTAGATTTAACCCTTAGGAGTAGTATAAATTAGATTAGTGTATATTCTTATATATTCTGTAAATTTTATATATTTGTCTTTAATTGTTTGCTTGTATATATGTGTGTTTAATTGTTTGCGTATTTAATTATTTTTCTCAATACATTGTACTGGTCGATAACCTGATACGGCGTATCCATTTCCATTAGATACGGCGTATCCAACTTTTTGTCCAAAACATCATATTCATTCAAAAGATTAATACGGCGTATTCACTTCTATTGAATACGGCGTATCTATCATCTGATAAAGTTCTATTCCATTCTCGAACTTAAAGCCCAAATTTTTTTAATACCTTTTTCCCGCTGGTTCTACTGATAATTTTCTGATTATTTTTCAGTAAGAATGACAAAGGTTATCAAAGGAGAGTTCGAGAAAATTAAGGATGTTAAGGTCGAAGATGTTTCGCTCACTTCCGATACGTCACTTGAAATTTTCAACAATGAAGTCAATCGATTTAGAGGAATGGATGATGATTTATTCACATATGAAGTTGAAATTGCTAACATCCCATATGACTAGAAAATAGATGATGATTCGGAGCATGAAGCTGATGATGACATGGGATATGATCCGTATGATGTTGCATTTATTGAATGGTTGGGATCGAAGTTTTTTAACTACAAGATAATGGATCATTATACTATGAAAGCATTATGGATTTACTGGATCAGAGGAGATGATGAAGTTGAGGTCACAGATGAAGAATCTTCTGATGATAAGGATGAAGTTGCTAAAGTCTTTAGGATCGACATTAATTTATTTAATTTTAAAACACCTATGTGTGAGGCATTCAAAGAATTTAATTATCTTTTGCAAATCGATCCAGACTTACTTACTAAGGACATTGAGGGATTCAAGACCTATGAAGATTACAAGGATGATTGGATCTATGAATGGAACAAGGACGTACCATGGGTCGATGAGAAGCCATGGACTAACGCTGGAGTTTGGACCAAACCCACACCAATTAAACATACTTGCAAGCCTTTCAACTATAAAACTAGATGTTCGGAATGACCAACATGTAGTTGAAGGATGATGGATACTGTAATGGAGGAAATTTACCTGTAACTTACATTATTGGAAACCAACTCCATTATCAGGATTACGAGTGGTACAAGGCTTTAGAAGATAGTGAACTTAAAGATGAGGCTTTAAGAAACAAAGCTATCATGGAAGGATTTATCAATGAAGATGATGATGAGTCACGTTACGAACAAAAGAGACGATGGAACATATAAAAACTATGATGATGCTTATGAAATAAATCATGAAGATTATGAGAAAGAAGAATTATGTAAAGTGCATGAGCTGCCGATGTGCAATATAAGGAGATATATGATGATCAAATATTCGTTCAATAATGATGAAAAGTATGTTGCAGTAAAAGAAGACGAATACGACGATCTTACAATCACAAGAGCAGAGGCATGCCAAGCTTACCAAGAAACCTGTCGGATAATGGACGGGGGATGGATGGGACAAGTCTAACTTAAAGACTTCGTTGTAAACAAATGTGCTTCCCGGGAGACAACCCGGATTGTTATTTAATTTTATCGAGTCTGTCTTCCCAGACATTAATACGGCGTATCCGCCCCATACCATACGGCGTAATGATTGTCTGGACGTTATCAGTGTTTACTTTTTATGCACTTTAAAAACATTATTGTCAGTTCTGGCAATACGGCGCACTCATTATGCTGATACGTCGTATCCACCAGACTGACTCGTATTTAGTTTGTTTAGTTTAGTTTAAATTAACCGTATGTACCAAGATAGGAATGCACGTTTTTCCTATTTTACACAGGACCTCGTGAAAGAAATATCAACAAATATTGGTGGAGGATTTACAAATCTGGAGATCTTGAAGTATTAGAGCCTTGAAACATCAAGACGACCGTTCAACACACAATCTTGCTCATAAACGCAAATTGGAGAATCTACCGAGCAAATATCAGGGGAGTTTCTCATTCTAATTCTTTTTAATTCCCGTATTTTTAATATTTTATCTATACAACGAGGATGTTGTATAATTCAAGTGGAGGGATGGAATTAGAATGTTTACTTGTCCTAATTTTTACACTAACATGCTTAAATTTAAAAAAAATTTAAGCATACTTTTGTGAAATTACATGTTACATAAACTGCACACAATAACCCTTGTTAGATATTGTGAGGATTTAACCTTATCCATTTCTAAATGTTTACCCAAATTCCACAAAATATGAGTGTGCCGGTGATGTAGTGGACTTTAGAACTTGGCTTGGTATATCTATTCGAGACCACAATAATGAGTATTATGAATTTAATTTGAGTAACTTGTTTACATTGGTAAATTTTTAGGATTACACCTAAAAAGCCTATCCATGTTGTTTATTAACTAACTACACCGGTTAGTTAACCTCCAGTTTAAACCCTTTTCCACTTTTATCTTTAAAGTGAAGATCCACTAAAACAACCCGTAGAGCCAATCCTTTAGGAACTACACTAATTATTTATTTTTTTACACCCTTACACCTTAACCTACCCTGTTAGATTAAGTTTAATTTACAGTTGCTAGTTGCTTAAAGTGTAAAGTTTGTATTTCCCGAGTCTTGTGTCATTTTCTATCTTTGGTGCGGTTGGAAATTTGCACATTGCGAATGGGAATGTATATTAGTAAGTCAAAACTCATGTGATTTTACCACCATCACAATTAATGGTGAGTCCGAAGAACGAAGGAACTATCGAAGGAATTATCCGGAATTATTATGATCGTGAAGATGGTGAAACCACACTGAGATTTGAAGCATATTGGTACGAAAAAAAAATGAAAAATTGCAACATAAAAAGAAGGAAAGTTTGAAGATAATCGTTTCACAACTACCGAAGGAATTACACAAAGGATCGATTATTCGTTGATACAAATCGACGATGTAGAGTATTGTACAAAGTGGTAGATATCGTCACTTGCCTTGTAGAGTATGTAAAGTTTGGGATGATTGGAAAGTTGACCGTTACGGGAACGCCAACTTTGGTTGTTGTTTTTGATCTATGATCAAGACGTTGTAAATAGTCGTGTCTTTATAATGGTAACGGTCGGGAAAAAGTGTCTAGCAACTTGTATCTTAGTCTTAATCTATTTGTTTCTTGATTTTTATTTAGCAACAATTTACTTCTCTCTCACCTGATGATTAGCCGCTGGTTTTACGCGAATGAGGACTTGTTCGAGCATGCATGTCTATTCCGTCGTTACGGCCATGTATGCATGTCTTAGCTGCCTCGTTTGTTGGGAATAAAAGGCTTCTTAACTGTTACTACTGCTGGTTCAAGTTACTGCTGCTAGTTATGAAGATTACTATTGCTGGTTATAGTTTCTACTGCTAGTGAAGACTGCAGGAAATATTCTAAGTTATTACTGTTGGGAATTAAACTTATCATACTTAGTACTGCTCACAAGTTACAACTGCCAGTATTAATCAGTTAGTACTGCTAGAGTAAGTTAGTACTGCCAGTACTAACTTAAGACTGTTGAAGGACTTAAGACTGCTGGTTATAGAGTTACTACTGCTGGTTCAAGATTAATGTTGCTACTGAAGTTAATGCTAATTGACAGAAATTAATTCTGATTAGTCAAACAGAAGACTGAAGTTAATGATGATTGAAGAGATTAATGCTGATTGAGAATTTGACTAAATATTTTGGAAAGTATTAAATACTTAGTCATTGTTGGGAATAAAATGCTCTAAGGCATTTCCACTATTAGTCATGTTCATTCCCTCTGCTAGAGTACTTTTCCCACTGTTAGTGTAAATCTTCCCACTGCTAATGTTTACACTGCTGAGAAGTTTTGCCACTGTTGAAGACTTTCCACTGCTGCATGAAGATAAGATCTACTCTGAGTCAAATACGCGTTATTGTTATATTTGGAATGTATCTTGTGTATATCTCTTTTATTTAGGAGATACGGTTTAGGTCTTATCTTGTACAGGGCTCCTTGTGCTATAAAAGGAGTCCTTAGGTTAGAGTAGAAACATACATACATATATACACATCATCATATATACACATCTTTCACATACTACTCTCATAGCTTTAAGGTTTTGTAAACCCTAGTACTGTCAGAGTACTCGTATTATTCTCTTAATAATATTAAAGCTTTTTGGTTATTCACTATTTTCATTTCATTTCATTGTTATCTTCTTGATCACTAAAGGTTAGATTCCGCATAGCCTTTGGTGAAACTCATTAACAAAGTTTCTCTCATTGTTACCTTGTGTTTATCCAAGATAACAATAACCTTATAACCTAAGGCATAAGATCCAAGTTTGGGAACAACAAGTGGTATCAGAGCCTGTTGAGAAGCTTTGAATAAGAAGAAGAGCATCCTACAAACTTTGCATTAATGGCATATACATCTTCAAGAAGTTCTTCAAGTTCAGATAATGAGGTATATGATGATTCCTTTTGTTCTAAATCATGTAGGAAAAACACGGAAAACCTCAACAATAAAATTATCAAGTTAAATGAAGAACTTAGTGATTGTGAGACTGACTTGTATAACTACAAAAGAGGTTTATCACAAGTTGAGGCTAGACTTGTTGAATTTAAAAATAATGAGATTAAGTTCTGTGAAAGAATTAGAGTGCCACCTCGAGAGAAAAAATCATTGCACTTAATAAACAAACCAACATTCTAATCGGATTAATAATGGTTAATGCAGTTTTCTTATATTTGGATCGACTGCTCTTTTATCCTTTGTTTATTAACTCGTGTGGGTTAAAGTGCCTTGAATTTATTGTAGTCACCAACCAAACCGTGCCAGTCTCTCAGGCTGAAAACCGTATTTTCCCGTTAGAATTAGATTAGACTGACATAGGTTTAGAATAGAATAGAATTAACATAGATTAGATAACCAAGATATTAATTAAATTAATAGATTTAACCTCGCTTCAAGTGTTTGACACCCTACTTACCATGAAACTACTACCAATCGGGTACACTGCCCGTTAAAGTGTTGTTTTTGGTTTAGTCGGCAAAATATATATTTAAAACTTGAATCAATAAAATATACACCACACAACGACACATCACTACCGCTTTAAGCAAACAGCCTTTTGCATACTACTCAAAATACCTAAGGGAATTCTGGTACTCTGCGAAGGTAGATACTGCAACAAACACAATCACCTTCTCACTCTCTAATTTTGAAAAACCACTCTCATTTAACTGTGATGAATTTACCTCTGTCATTGGTTTAAATTATAATGAGAAATATGTTTCTATTCCAACAAAGGAGACTGTAAGGGCAGGACTGGCAACTCTGGGGTTAGTTGATGAGAACAACTCTGGAATTTCATCCACTTCTCTTGTCAACTCTTCTCCGCTGAAAATGAGATACTTTTTACTGATTTAGAGAGTTCTTATGCAATATGTGGTCAAATGTTTAGGAGGTATGCGGGGATCTCATGATCAACTAAATATCAATCAGCAGGTGATAGCATATTGTTTGATTTAGGACTTGGATGTTGATATTGGAAACATCATTTTCTTTGACCTTGTTGCTAAACTTCTGAATGGAAAGAATGGTAGAGATCTTAATATTTTCTATACCAGATTCATGTCATTAATGATCGAACATTTTCTAGGAGAAAACTACAACAATGACAATCTTACTTCTTTCAAGCCCCACACCATATTAGCAGCTTCTTTTAAAACCCAATTGGCATCTGAAGTTGCCTTGACTTATCACATGCTAAAAGTGGCTAAAATTTTACCTGAGCCTAAAAAGACTTTGATCCTTTCCTCTGAGAGTGAATGTTGATGACACCGCTGATAAGCCCTTGTCCGAGGCCTCTGTGCAGCCTATCAATCAATCTAAAGCACCAACTGACAAAAAGTCAAGGAAGAAGAATAACCCAGCTTCCTACCAACCAAAGACTATAAAAATTGTCAGGGAATCATCTCCACTGAAACAAGTCGCTGATACTCAGCATGTTGAGGAACCAGTGGCCACCGCTGATACCACCAAGAGTGTAGATGCCTTCGAATCGGCAAAGGTGCTCGAAAACTAGCCAAAACCTATTAATGCTGAAAAGGTAATAGTTTATTAAATTTAAGGGGCACTACAAGCAACCACTCTTAAACTTTTATAGGAGAGAGTAGTGAAGTTAAGGGCTACCCTCGACCCAATAAAGAGTCAGAGTCAGCACTTTCATTCCTAAATTTTATGTACACTCTAAGTCTGCACCAGGGAATGATACGCTTGGTTTATAACGCCTAATGTTGAACCTGAAAACTATAGACCTTGCAAGGACCAACAACATCCTGCGCATGAAATTCAGACCTTTGAGTGTCCGAACTTCACTCAGCCTCAAAGGTTACTGAATCATAATCAAAAGATGACAAGGATAGAAAAATACCTTTTCGGGGGGTCTTGGATGATCAAACCAAACAAGATATGCCATGGTTGTTTTTAGTGAGAGAAAGTAGAGAGAGAGTGGAAGAATACTATATGTTTATTAGATTAGAAAAGAAAAACAAGAATGAACATTCACACCCTTCATGGAGAGTCATGAGAGGTATTTATATGTCTAGTCCTGACATAACTATCCCTAGCTTACAATAATAAACCCTGCGTATCATGAAGTGTCTATAGGTAGTCCAATTTACGTGTAAGACGCCAGCTTTACAAAATAGTAAGGCTAACAATCTCCCTCCAAGATGGTGTCACGCGTAAATTGGTTACAATATTTCCTACAAGAAAAAATAAAGCAAAATGATAAGAATGAAGTCCAACATTCCTTGAGATTGTCTTCAACGACCTTGATCTTCTTGAATACTCCATCTTTATTTCTTCAGCTTGCAGACAAACACACTTGTAGTTGAGTTTTTACTCCCTCCTAACTAGTAGGCACTTATTTCATCAGCTCCCTCCCAAACAGACACCTCTGAGACTGATAAGAATTAATGCACTAGTCTTGAGTCATACAATCTCCTCCAGCTTGGCTCAAAGTCCTTCTTTCTCATTTTAGATAATCTGTGGGAAAGGATGATATCATCAACATCGTCTCACTTAGGAAGCATCACAGTCTTGTTGTATTCATCCTAAAAACCTGAAGTACACACTTTATCCCTTTTTACGAAGTCAAAACCGTAGCACCAAAGTCAATTAAGTCCCGAAAATGCACTTTTCTCCCTCCAGGATTGTTAGCCTTACTTTTTAGTGAAGTTGGCGTCTTACACGTGAATTGGACTAGCTATAGATCATATGCTATACGCAAGGACTACTATTGTAATAATAGGATAGATAGCTTTAGTATGTGTTATAAATACCCCCCCATGTCTCTCCATGGGGGATGTGGATGTTCACTTGTATTTTTCTCTTTTCTTTCAATCTAACATTTTCCTTTTTATGTTCATCTCACCCTTTCTCTACTTTCTCTCACTAGAAAACTATAATGTTTCATCTTTGGTTTGATCAATCCCGTCCTCCCGAATAGGTGGTTTTTGTATCATGTAACAAGTGGTATCAAGATCTAACTGGGGGTATTTTGTATTGTGTGGTGTTGCTTCGTGAGTTCAGCTTCTTCACAGCTTATTTTTTTGCTTATTTCGTGAGTTTTTTTATCCCAAAATGTCACGGGTTGGATTTATTTTTCAAAAGGTTCATTCTTTTTTAGTGTTTCATCGGGCTTAGTGTATATCAAAAGAAAATCATGAATCTGTTGCTCTCCTAGTGGCTTATTTTATCAGCTTATTCATAAGCTTTGTTGGTGTTTGTTTTTGTCAGCCTATTTCAAGCTTATTTGAAGCTTTTTGATAAGTTTTTTTTGGGTTGCCTTCTTTTTCTCCCTAAAACTTATCCACAGATCTGGTGGCTTCATTTTTGGTTTATTTTGTCCTTCAACTTAATTTTGAGGCTTATTCTTGGGGTATAAATTGCTTATTGGGTCAAAGCTTATTGTTTGGGTTTTTTTTGAGCTCATTTTCTGGGCAAATCACTTCTTTTAAGTTTATTTTGGTTCTGGTATGAAAGGGGACTCGGATCCAAAATTTTAGCTGTCAAGGATAGTTTTTTTGTGTTTTTGCAAAAAGACAAGAAAACGTATAGAGGCGAGTTAACAACCCCAAGAAGAGGCGAGTTAACAACACCCAGGCAGAGGCGAGTTAACAACACCCAAGCAGAGGCGAGTTAACAACACCATGCAGAGGCGAGTTAATAAAAACCCTCATAGGCCAAGGCGAGTTATACACCCATACCAAACCGAGTCAACTCGAGTCTAGGTCTAAATAGAAATGAAAAGGATAGAACAAGACAGACTCAAACAACTTCGATAATAAACAAACTTCAACAACATCAACATCCAACAACCAATCTAACCTAACAATAATCCCTTTGTCACATTATATAAATAAACATCATCTCCATCCTCCAAACAACAACAAGACTTGAATGAATATAACAAGGATCTCAGATTTGTTCAACTTTTCTTTCAAATCTTTAAGATTTTTTTAGTTGAACACAAACCCATCATTGATCTATTTGAAGCATATCTTCTTTGTTAATATCTGAATTACATCAAGAAAGAACCAAAACAAATCTGTTTAGATTCTTTCTTACATTCGTTCATTGAGAAAAAAATCGGATAAGCATAATCAATAACAAATACCTACCCGAGACCTCTTTTAAGAGATCTTGATGTCGTCATTCTTCTTATTTGAAGTTCGATTAAGATACGGTTCATGGGTTGTTGCGCCTAAGAGAATGATCGATAAGGTTCATTTGTTGTTTTAATGAATGAAATGAATTGGTGGGTGATGGTTTCTTATGGATCTGTTGATGCGTTTTTTGTTGTGATGAGGTTTAAGATGAGAAGATGATGGGAGATCTTTTTTTGTCTGCGATTGAGATGTTACAGAGGAGATAAATTGAGGCGATTGATATTGTGATATTAGGGTTAGGTTAATGAAAGAAAAAATAAGGATAGTTGTATTTATATATATCCCTAAATCCCTAATTCATTTTCTTTTGAACCATGGTATAGGGATTATGGTTTAACCGGGCTTTAACACTAACATGGGCCGAGTATGAATAAATGATGGGTTGTTGTGTAGAAAAGTTAGGTCGAGTGTATTCATTGGATGGTGTTGGGCTAGTGGGACGTTGGCAGATTGGGCCGGTTATATGGCTTAACTAACGTGGCCTGTATTTTATTAATTGGGTCGTGTTATGATATTATTTTTCTAGCCCGTGTTATCGGATTACGCCGGGTAGTAAAACATTATCACGACAGGTAACGTATACAAGACCGGCTTTTATTACTTGGACGGGTCGTGCTTATGCTAATTTATTGAGCCCGATATCCGTTAACAATCATATCAAAAATCACGAACAATAACACAACAAACACAATACATTACACTAAAAACGATCCTTATCAAAATTCACCTTCACTCTTAAAGGCTAGTATTGAAATTAAATGACTACGGGGTTTTTGTCTGATGTTATTAATTTGGGATTGAAGTAGACTTTCACGGGGAGTGTACTTATTTCATATTTGATTTTCTCTACAACAAAGATGACTTGTTTGGGCATATACGGTTTGTGATGAAGACTTGATTTATCTAGTTATACCTAATGTAAGGAGTTACATTGTAGTACTCACGGGTTATAGCTATCACTTTAAGGAGTTACATTATAGTACTCAGTGTCTCACATAGTTGAGGAGTTTTTCAAGAGGTGTTGTATTTTTTTCATACTTTGGTGCGGGTATATGGTACTTAGAGATTTGCCTCTGCACCGTTTCTTCTTCACACGGATAGTACAAGATTAAGTCACAAGTTGGGAATTGTTGCTTCATTCTCGGGTTCATTTCATCGGGTTGTCTCCATCAGTGGTCATCAGTATTAGCCTACAGAACAGATAAGCGGATTTAGATCGGGTTGATCAAGAGAGATTTGTAAAGAGAGTACCGACATCTTCTCACAGAGTATTGCTTATGCAATCACAGGCTATGAAGCTAAGTAAGCAGTTCCAGTTGGCATATGATGTACACATGTGTAGGATGATTCTTCAGTTAGTCATCATCCTAGAGGGAGAAATATGTACATCCGGTACTTAGTTGATTTTTTATGTTACCGTTTTGATGTTACAGTTTCGACTACGTAGCGGGATAAATTACTTTCACTCGGAACTTAGTTGACTTTGGTGAAACAATTTAAATGGGTACATCCCGGACTTAATTGACTTTGACATTACCATTTAGACTACATAGAGGAACAAATTGCGTACACTCAGGACTTAGTTGACTTTGGTGTGGCAATTTATATCTGCACTTTCCTGGAGGGAGAAAATTGCATTTCCGGGTCTTAATTGATTTTGGTGCTACGTTTTTTACTTCGTTAAAAGGATAAAATGTGTACTTTGGGCTGAATTCAAACAAGTCTGGAATGCTTTCTAAGTGAGACGATGTTGATGATAGCATCCCCTCTAACAGTGTATCCTAAATGAGAAAGGATGTCCTTAAGAAGATTTCTGCATTGATTCTTAATCAGTTTCAAGGGTGTCTGTTTGGGAGGGAGCTGAAGAATAAGAGCCTACTAGTTGAGAGGGAGTAAAAACTCAACTAGATACTGCACAATAAGTTCAGAGCATAATTCATATCAAAGCTGAAGTATTCGGATAAGGGAACTTCAAGGATGACAAATGAAAAGCAGATTCTAGAAAACTTCGATATGACTAGAAGTGCAGGAAAATGAAGTTTTTCAAGACATGCAGCTGATTCAGAAACTTCGCAATGACCAGAAGTGTATGAAGAAAGTTGTTGAAGACATGTTATGAAGTTATGAGCATAAATCCAATCAAGGCCGAGATCTTCGGTAGAGAAAACTTCTAAGTCATCCTCAGCAGTATGATTACAGTGTGTTTGTCTACAAGCTGAAGAAATAGAGTTGGAGCATTCAAGTAGATCAAGGTCATTGAAGACAATCTCAAGGAATGCTGGACTTTATTCTTATCATTTTACTTTATTTTTTATTGTAGGAAACATTGTAACCAATTCACGTGTGACATCATCTTGGAGGGAGATTGTTAGCCTTACTTTTTAGTGAAGTTGGCGTCTTACACGTGAATTGGACTAGCTATAGATCATATGTTATACGCAGGGACTACTATTGTAATAATGGGATAGATAGCTTTAGTATATGCTATAAATACCCCCCCCCCCATGTCTCTCCATGGGGGTGTGGATGTTCACTTGTATTTTTCTCTTTTCTTTCAATCTAATATTTTCCTTTTTGTGTTCATTTCACCCTCTCTCTACTTTCTCTCACTAGAAAACTACAATGTTTCATCTTTGGTTTGATCAATCTTGTCCCCCCGAATAGGTGGTTTTGTATCATGTAACAAGGATAGTGCTGATATGCATTGCTACACCAAAGTCAACTAAGTCCCGAGTGTAAGCAATTTATCCCTCTATGTAGTCTAAATGATAACATCAAAGTCAATTAAGTCTCGGATGTACACATTTCTCCTCCAGGAGGATGACTAACTGAGGAATCATCCTACATATGTGTACATCTTAACTTACTTCCTAATTTCTCCATCCCACAATAAAACTTCAACCCAACCAAGATATACTTCAAAATAATCTCTTGTTTACAACATAATATCCATGTATCAATTCAACCAAGATACTTCTTTGTGATGATAAAGAAAATTAACCAAAAACTAGAATACCCCTTTCTTTACCACAACTATGTAACCCCCAAATAATCTTGTATAAACCTTGTAAGGATTTTAATAACACCCTTAAATCAGCCCCTAAACTTCAAGAATATGATGTCTTGAAGATAGTTTGAAGAGGGTATAGCTAGAGAATCCTAACTAGTCTTTCTTGTAATTGATTTTTGTGTAAATAAACTTGTAAATTATTATGGAGATAATGATATGGAAGGGGGGTGAGGATCGGCCAAAGTGAGAGAACGGACGAAAACATAAAAAAACGGACGCAAACGTAAAAAAAATGAAAACGCATAAAAACGGAGGAAAACATAAAAAAATAGCCGAAAAGGTATAACAACGAACGAAAACGTATAAAAACCGACGAAAACGTACAAAACGTGTAAAAACGGATAAAAACGTGTAAACACAGACAAAAACGTATAAAACGGACAAAAATGTATAAAACGTTGAAAAACATTCAAATACATAAAAAACGTATAAATAAATAAATCACTCCGGTTAGTACATAGAACATCTTTGGCCTTTATTTTAGGAGAAATAAGTGGGGAAATGAATTGGATGTGTTTTAAATGAAATAGCTGAAAACAAAAAAATTGTTTTGTAGTTTTGTGTAATAAAGTGGGAAATAGGAATTTTGTGTTTTGTAGAGAATTTTGTCAGAAAACACTGATTTGAACGCGATCTTTATTTTCTTTGTTTTCTACAAAACATTTTGTGAAAAACAAGGGTGTTTTCCCCCAACTAAATGCACCCAGTATTTGTGGGTTTTGATTTTGCGTCTGAATTTATGAAAATTGAGTGTTTGTGTTTATGGGTTTTGAATTTTAGGTACGAAGGTGGCCGAAGGTGGTAGAATGAAGGTAATTGGTTAATGGTGGTGGAACACATAAAACAATAAAATGATGTTTAGTTGACATTGGTGAATCATAGAGAAAATAATTATTTTAACCTATGTGCAGACTTTACAAAGACGAAAATACCCCCACATTATATGACTCAACAAATGTTAGTGAAGGCCGTTAGAGGGAGGGATAGACGACTATAAACGTTTGTCACTTGTTTGTCACTTAAGGCCATGCGGAGTGGGAGTGAGTTCCACCGGTGAGTGGCCAACTCATGGGCGACTTCCCAAAATGGTAGACATAACTCACGCGTGAGTTGGAGAAGAAAGTTGGTCGAATGGTGAGCCACTCACCATTGGTTAGTGGTAAAATTTATAGTTTTTTTATTTGGTTCATGAGTGTGTGTGAGTATTTAGTTGGGTATATTTAGTATAAAGCGAGTATTTTAATGAAATATGAGTGAGTTGTGACCAAAACAGGTGAAAGATGTTAGTGAGTGAACGGAAGTGAGACGAGCGAGAAAGCTGGGTAGCGCTGATATGGAAGACCGCTCTCTTTACCCTAAGGGTGATGATTTGCATATTCCATAAATTGATTGATACACTCAAAAATATATGTGTCATAACTATTATACCTTTAATATGTGCACACTCCAATAAATGATATACGGGTATAAATATCACGACACACACAATTTAAGCGTACAAATCAATAAGTGAAGTGTGTAAATCACGACTCTTATCGTAATGTCTGGATGGTGATTTTTTTTGGTTCAAAAGGCTCAAATAGGAACAGTGTAATTTAGTCGGCAAAATATCTCACTCTTTGATCTTCATTCAACCTTAACAAGAAACCACAACCAACCAACTGAATTCTTATCAGTTTTGGCGCCAAAATCCAAAACATGTTCACCCTACCTTTTCGCTCAATTTCCCCACACCCAAAAATCCCTTTTAAATCACAAACTCAGTTTTTATCAAAACCCCATTTTGTTCACAATCATCATCATAAGATAAATTATGGTAATACTCATTGTTTATGTTCGAATTCGGGCAAATTGGTCCTCGGTTCGAGCGAAGAGGAGTTTGATATGGAACTAGGAAGAATGTTGACGTTGTTGCCTGAGGAAATGAGGCGGAAGGTCAATGCACATGAAGAGCTTCATCAATTGATTGAAGTTGTTATGGATTTGGGTCGGAAGCCGTTGGCGCGCTTTCCGTCTGGCGATTTTGTCTTGTCAAATGATTTGATTACTGTTGCTCATCTTCAACATGCTACTTCTTTGGTAAAATGTTACATTAACTGTTTGATGAAATGTTTCAATCATATTGATTTTCCATAAGAAAAAAAGACACGCATTGTCATTTCAGCTTTGCAAGATGACAGTTTTATTCTTTTCCGTTTGGTAATTTAGGTCTTAATTAGGTGCAATATGGTTACTTTTTATTATTTTTTGGTTTCAATGGTTTCCGACCTTTTGGGTGACTAATCCATGGGGTTTGAACCCGCCGCCACACAGACTCAACCCCTCCCTTTTTGAGGATGTTGGCGTGGTCACTTCAAGGTTTTTGCACCTAGCAGGAATTGAACTTGAGACCTCACACATTTTAGAGTGATAGTCACAAGCCCTTTTGCCACTAGGCCACCCTCGAGTGGTTAGCAATATGGTAAACTTGATATATTAGATATGATCTTTTAAAGAAAAGACCCCACCAAAGCAGTGTAGTGGTTAGGCACCCTAATGTCCTCACAAGAGGTCTCAGGGGGAAAGGGTTGGAAATGGTCACGGGATGTCCTGGTTAGGTAGCGCGCATCTATGTCAAATAATTGCCTTCCCCTGTAACGAACAGGGAAAACCTCATCCGTGCGGACAATTATTTTGGGACATCCCAAAATAGTAAGATAGACAATTGTTTTTGGCGTTTTGATGAATGTAAATTGTTGCAGGTAGGAGATTTTGCTGTTGATAATCGAGCTGGGATTAGTAGGACTTTGCATCGGATTAGTGCTATTAGGAATCGTAAGGGGGCGATTATTGGGCTAACCTGTCGTGTTGGTCGAGCTGTATCAGGAAGTGCGAAATTATTGCAAGATTTGGTTAAAGATGGATCTTCTTTATTGCTTATTGGGCCTCCAGGAGTGGGAAAAACTACAATTATCAGGTTTTGTTAGTTTGTTTGCTAACGATATTTTTGAAGCTGTAATACCAAACTTGGTCATTTTATATGCTGTCTAAATCATGTATGCTTGACATGTAGTTTTATATTGCAGGGATATAGCTCGAATGCTTGCAAATGATTATAGGAAACGTGTCATGATTGTTGACACCTCAAATGAAATAGGTGGAGATGGTGATATACCTCACTCTGGTATAGGTAATGCTAGACGGATGCAAGTTCCTGATACTGATATGCAACATAAGGTAATAACAATACCCTTTATCTGCTACTAATTGTTACTCGCACCCAATTTAAAACTGGAGGTCTGTTTTAGACATACATTGGGGATATATTGACAGACTTGGAGATTCCGAGGGAAAAATATGTGCCTGCTATCGAATAATTTACGAGATATTCATATTGTAGTAGAGAGCTAAACGAGGAAATTGATAAGCCTACAAGTCCTTTCTTTTGGAGAAAATCTGGAAACGAACGCTCTTATTGATTAGTTTTTTGCCATTGAAGTGAACCAAGAAGCCATCACACTTGTCTTAATGCACAATAGCACAAGAACTTGATTCCAGATAACTAACTTTAAGTATTAAACTTGGAGGAAATGGAAACCCCAGCCATGACAAACTTAGAAATTTTTTGGGAAAAAAGATTTCTTAAATTGGAAAATTCATGAGATTCTTATATAGAAGCAGAGAGCTATCTAGGCCCGTAATCAAGTCCCGATTCATAATTAAGTACATAATTATGTTATATACAGTGTGTAGCGTATTTACTGTACGAATAATAAAAAACTTATGTTTTACCTAATCTTTTGACAAATACTAAAAGGAATAGAAACTATATGAAATGTTTTATGTGTCAGTCAATAACTATCAGTTGGACATTTGATCATTTATTCATGTATTGATATCTTTGTATATTATCTTTCGTAAGCTGGCATATTAAGTCATGATGTTATTGTACACATATAATTTCTTAGTTCGTCTATAACCTGAAGATATACTACTTCCTTCCAAATATTAGGCGTTTGAGTTATAACCGTAAAAGAGTTGCTATTTACTTCAAGATCAATGAGTATTGAGTTATTATAGTTATAGAGAAAATTTGCTGACTATGAGTACTCTTCAATGCTAAAAGCTAGAACTCTTTATGTCACTTTTGTATTTAAAAAAGCATCAGCTTACAGATTTAATATCAAAGGTGGTCCCTAATACGTAGTTTTGACTTCTAATATTGTCCATATATGGTTCCAAACAATTGTGTTGGGTTCTTATTTGTCGATATTTGATACAATTTAGGTGTTGATAGAAGCAGTTGAAAATCATATGCCTCAAGTGATTGTAATTGATGAAATTGGCACAAAACTTGAAGCAGCAGCTGCAAGCACTATTGCACAACGTGGGATTCAATTAGTTGCAACAGCTCATGGTATTACGATAGAGAATTTAGTGATGAATCCTTCGTTGGAGATGCTTGTTGGAGGAATACAGGTAAATCAGTTATTAGTATCTGCTGTGTTGTGCATGTAGATCTGGAGCTTGGAAAGCTATAAGGAAAAGCATATTTATTAAGTCTTTAGCGAACTGGCCTGTAGATAAAGAAGTTTGTATTTCCTATTTTATTTGTTAGTATGATATGCGCAGTTTCCAATTAATCAATTGTTTTGCAGAGTGTGACATTAGGAGATGAAGAGGCGAATCGAAGGGGTGTACAGAAATCAGTGCTAGAGAGAAAAGGCCCATCTACTTTCGATTGTGCTGTGGAGATCATTTCCAGGCTTGAGTTGAGAGTTCATAGCAATCTGGAAGCAACGGTTGATGCTATTCTTTCTGGTTTGTTTTCATCTTTACTTATATGTTACTGGTATTGTACCTCTTGATGACAGTTGACATGTCTACTTCAAGTTTTATCTGAAGAGTTTGATCGTTTATTACTTGTCTTCGTGTTACGGAAGGCCGTTCCCCAAACTACCAAGTTTGCAAGTTTAACCAGGGAGTGGAAAATATTACTTTACAAAGTGATCCAATTGCATATGATTCGTTCATCAAGAAGAGTGTCACTACGATTGAAGGCATTCCACAATGGATTGATGAAAAGCGTACACCTGACAAACAAGTTTCTAAAGAGTCTCAAAGCGACCGAGAAAATACTTATGATAGACCACCCTTGTGTTTATATCTGTATGGGGTATGATATTGCTCTTTATGTGGAACTTTCTAACCTCTGCTAGAAAAAAAACAACTACATTTCTATTTTATGTTTTTTGGATTAAAATACCAAAATACTTTTTCATTTGTCGCCTCGTTTAGCAATTGTACTGTCTTAGTACATCTGAATCATTGAATGATGGCTATGAGTGGTTTGGTCATTTTGTAACCCGTTATATTTAATGCTTTCATTTTATACATAAGTTAAACTTTTGTGTTTATAGCCAGTTAAAGTTTTTTTGTGGCTAAAAGATGACACAGCCATCTTTCAGTGACTTGGAGACTTGGACGTACAAAAGTATGTTCTATGAACAAAATGTGGCAAATGAAAATATATGTTGGTACTTTATGTGCAAAAAACATCACTTACATTCTACTTAGTACATACGCATTCTGGTAATAAGTTTTTTGATTTTTAACCAAAGTTTATCCGCAATCGCAAGTGGTGTGTGGTTTATAATGTGAGATGATATTTGTAGGTCTCAGAGACAAGTGTATCACAAGTATTTAAACAATTAAAGACGGGGTCTGTTCTTGAATTTACGGAGAATATCAGTGAAGCAGATGCAATACTTGCACTGCTGTCCAAAATCAAGAAAAATTCTCGGATTCAAGCTGCTGCCCACTCTAATGACACACCTATTTATGTTACTAAGGTAAGCACTATTAAGTATTAACTATTATGTTTGTCTACTAATTCATGACGGACTGTTCCTTGATTGGTTCATCAATTTTTATGATTGTAGACGAGCTCATTGACACAGTTAACAAAGGCCATAGAGGCGTTAGTGACTGATTATAATAATGATTTTGAAGATATTGAAGATGAATATTCTCAGATAAATGAATCAGAGAAGACTGATGCATTGGAGGTAGTTTGTCTTTTGGCACAAATTCTAGGTTTTGAGGAAAATCTGAATACTAAAAGATAATCGCTGTTTTACAGGAAGCAAGGATTGCCATTGAACAGGTTGTAATCCCAAAAGGAGAACCTGTAGAATTACTTCCTAGACCATCCAACATTATGTTGCTTCAGAAGGATCTCATTCGTAAATATAAACTACAAGCACAGAGAGTTGGTTCAGAGGCGGATGTAAGGCTTATTATTCTACCATTTCAAAGTGATAAAAAAGATAAAGATTATAATGATGATGGTGATGTTGACGATTATGATGATGATGGTCATGATGAATTGTCTGAAACAAATGGCTCGCCTTACCCAATGAATAGATTGCCGCTCCTGCCTGAATAGGTACAACATACCCAATCCTGCCTGACTAGGTAACCTTATGTAATTATTTTCTCCATCGTCTATTTGCTACAGCACTAGTTTGTGATCCCCCTGTATACTATTAGTGCACATATATCCAATTGACATTAAATCTTTATAGTTCATATGTTTGATTCATCATTATGTGGTAAAATTATATAAAAAAACAGTAGAAGATAAGATTATCATTTGAACTCAAGAAAATAACTAGACAGCTAAAAAAAGTCAGCATCTATTATTAAGATCACTGCAGGCCGGTTTCTTGATAAGGTGGTACTTGTACTAAATCCATACTTTTTGAAGTTAGGGTAGACAACCTAATAATAATTAGAATGCTAGTAAGTGGTATGATTGGGCTTATTCCAAATCCTTGGACGGTGCCATTGACTCAGGTAATTACTAATAATAGTTAGCATTAACTTGCACACTTTGATCTCACTGTATCGTGTCAAGTACCTATGTGAGGTCATTGTTTAGTGATGAACTAAAGTCAAAATTATATGGTCAAATGTGACTGACACACCTGGATGATGGATAATCCCCTGTTTATTTCACCCACATTGACCTTCTTATGAGAGAATGATTAGGACAAAGTCAAAGGGTATGGGCCGACATATTGCTCAGCCCAAAGGTGGTTCAAATATTCAAACATCTTGAATGTTTTAATTACAGTCTGTAATATTTTAAACATTGAACCATTTGTCAAATTGAACATAGATGTACCATCACCATAGCTAGCAAAATCACTTATAGTAGGATGTATGTAGTTGAAGGGGGCTATTTGACTGTTGATACATCTTTAAAATTCCTTTCGATAATAATAGGATAGAGGATCTTGTAGACCTAAATCAGTGTGTTTACCGACTCTAATAAGAGCGCTGAGAGTGGTGATGCCAAACTCAAAAAGTGGTGTCACGTCAGCAAAAGGGAGTTTGGCACCAGAATTCAGTGGCATTGGTTTGGCACCAGAATTCTGGTGCCATAACATTTTTTTTTTTTTTAAATAAAAAATTTAAATAAACTTAAATTAAATTTTATTCAATTAAAACATAACATAAAACTTAAGCATTACATAAAACTTAAACATTACATAAAATTAAACATTACATAAATAAAAACACAAACTACTCATCATCATTATTCCATAGATGCTCCATAAGGTCTTGTCGAAGATCGATGTGTGTTTTCCTATCGCGAAGTTCTTTTGTCTTCCTAACATGTAAGTCACATCTTTCGACCCAGTCTCTAACAATGTTCGGTGCTGGATTCACGAACACATCTCTCAAGTTAACTTCAAATCCCTCGTCTTCCAATATCATGTTATGTAAAATTATACAACAATACATGATTCTCTTGAGGATGTTGATTTGCATTGCACGCGCGGGTTGTCGTATAATACCCCAACGACCTTGTAGGACTCCGAATGCCCGTTCAATATCTTTTCTTGCAGCTTCTTGAACTCTCTTAAACTTCAAGGTTTTTTCATCCCTTGCAACAGAAAACGTTTTGACAAACGTAGACCATGCTGGATAAATACCGTCGGCTAAATAGTAACCTTTCCTATATGTATGCCCGTTTACAACAAACGGACACTCTGGAGCTATATCAGCAATTTCATCATCAAATAATGGGGAACCATATAACACATTTAAATCATTATTCGCCCCAGGAACCCCAAAATATGCATGCCAAATCCACAATTTTTGATCAGCAACAACTTCTAACATAAGAGTTGGGTATTTATGAGTACTCCTTTTGAACTGCCCATGTAAGGCCTTTGGGCAATTTTTCCAATCCCAATGCATACAATCGATACTCCCGAGCATTCCCGGGAGTCCATGTTTTTCTTCGTGCAATTGATATGTTTTTTGAATATCAGTTGCAGTTGGCCTTCTTAAAAAATTATTATGATATAAAACGTGAATGCATTTAGTAAAGTGATCTAAGCATTCTCGTGAAGTACGTTCAGCAATTTGCAAATACTCATCAAATGCATCAGGTGCAGTGCCGTATGCCATTTGGCGTATGGCGGATGTGCACTTTAAAATAGGACCAATACTATTACGACCGATCGCATCGATCCGTACTCTAAAATACCTAAAGTACTCAGGCAGGGGTTGCACATTATAACTTAAGATATCGTTGAGTATTTTATTAAAAAGTGTAGAACTCATACGATACCTGCGCCTAAACTTTTCTTCAGGATATTTCGGTTCATACTCGTCGTCACCAAAATAGTCGTCGATTAGCCTTTGTTCCGCCTCTTCTCGTTCACGAAATATATATGTCCTCCTCCTCTTTGGACCATCACTCGAACCCCCGGCTTCTTGCTCACACAAACCCACATAATGTTGATACGACTCATAATCCCGCATATATCGATCATAGTCGGGTTGAAAGAAAGCATCATAATGATCGTATGTGTCGGTTGGGTCGAAATCGTTGAGATTATTTTGATCCATATTTGAAAGAAAAAAGAGAAGTATTGATGTAGAAGATGTATTGAAAGTGTGTGTGAAGTATGAAATAATAAGGGGGTATTTATAGGATTTTTAAAGGGGTAAAATTAAGGTTTAGGGGGTATTTTTTTTGAAAATCCGCTCCCCCAACGTATATATAACGGCTACTTTTTTTTAAAAAGAAATCAGTTTCGCGTGGGCTGTTAGCCACGGCGCGAGGAGCTATGGCGCGAGGCTGGGAGTGGTGCGTCATGGCCTTTTTTCGCGCCAAGGCTTGGCGCCAGGCTAACAGTCATCGACTCCCTCCGCTCTAAGGACAACAATAAGAAGATAGATAAGTTTTGGAGTTAATTGCATTTTTGGTCCCTATGGTATAGCCAAATTGCAGATTTGGGACCTTAACTTTCGAAATTGCAGTGAGAGTCCCTATTTTCAAGTTTCCGTTGCATTTTTTGTCCCCGAACAAAGTTAAATGACTAAAATACCCTTATCCTTTTCTTTTTCTATTTTCTTTTAATATTAACAAGCGTAAATTGCATTTTTGGTCCCTGTTATTTGGTCAACTTGCAGGTTTAGTCCCCAACAAAAAAATTCTTTTTTCTTCAAGATCTATCATCATCCCACCACTCGTTTTTATTGGGTAAAAGCCATAAAGTACCCACGTACTTTCGAATGTGTCTCTACTTGACACACGTACTATTTTCCGTCCTGTCTATATCAAGGTACATTTAAATTTTTTTACGAAAAATAACGTAATTTTTTTTAAATATAAAAAGTACGAAAAAAGATTTAAATTTATTTAAAGAAATTAAGATTTTAAAAAGTATGAATTTTTTTTAATTTTTTTTACCTTTTTTAACGAATAACAACGTAAATTATATTTTTTTAAATTTAAAAAGCACGGAAAAAAATTAAGATTTTTAAAAATATGATTTTTTTTTAATTTTGTAAAAAAAATTTAAATTCTTTACGTATACTTTTTTAAATATTTTTTTCGTTCGTTTTAAATTTTTAAAAAATTAAAAAAAAAATTGTCCCTTCGTATATACGTAAAGAATTTAAAAAAATTACGAAAAAATTTCGTACTTTTAAAAATCTTAATTAAAAAAAAATATTTTTTTCGTACTTTTTATATTTAAAACAAAAATTTACATTATTTTTCGTAAAAAAATTAAATGTACGTTGGTCTAGACATGACAGAAAATAGTACGTGAGTCAAGTCGGGACAAATTCGAAAGTACGTGGGTATTTTATGGCTTTTACCTAATAAAAACAAGTGGGGGATGATGATAGATTTGAAGAAAAAATAATTTTTTTTGTTGGGGACTAAACCTGCAATTTGACCAAACTACAGGGACCAAAAATGCAATTTACTCTTGTTAATATTAAAAGAAAACACGACAGAAAATAGAAATGACTAAAATACCCTTTGTCAACGTTGACCAGAGACCAAAAATGCAACGTAAACTTGAAAATAGGGACGCTCACTGCAATTTCGAAAGTTAGGGTCTCAAACCTGCAATTTGGTCATACCACAGGGACCAAAAATGCAATTAACTCTAAGTTTTGCTTAGGATAGGAGTTCTTATGGAAAGGAAAAGGTGCAAAAAAACTCATCTTTCTTTTATTGTAATAGAGATACAGAAGATTATCCTGAAACTGCAATGATAGTATTTTGAGGGTATGAAATGTATCGTACGAAGTAGGTGCTAATTAAGTAAAGTCTTGTAAAGGAGTATGATGTAAGCTAAAGAGTCTTCATGCTAGTTATGTAATTAACTATACCCAATCATACTAAGATGCAAAAACTGCATAATGATTGGTTACTTGTTTTTTCTAATCTTAGCTTTTTTGTCACTAAATTGCAAAAAGGGGAAAAAAGTAAAAGATAGTGTCACTTTACTCAAATTCCAAAAACACCTTTTTGTAGGTTACATAACTAATCCCTTGATTATTGTAAAAGCCAAAGTCCATCAAATTTCAGCTTTATCTAAGCAGTTTGTGAACAAAAAATCTCTTAACAACAATAAGCTCCGAATATTACACTTGATGAAATGGTCATAGACATTGCAATCAATTACTTATCTGTAAACTGAATTTTTAGAAGTTATTTACTTATTTGTGAACTGAATGTTTAATGCAATATAAAAATATATATGATGGCCTGATAATGAAATTTGGATAATAGTTAAAGGCCCATCTGTGAAGTTTGTCAACATTTTCAACTTCATTGGGTTTAGACTAATTTTAGTGGGTATCCCTCTCTTTCTCTCTCCTTATGTTTCTGGTCGGGCACTTTTAGTAGTACTATATAACCTTAAACAAATCTACTGTTAATACTTGTAAAATGCCCTGTTGCACTTCAAAATCTTAAACAAGTCTACTGCTAGTACTTGCTGTTCTGCGTGTTATTAAGACCCCCCAAATGTGATTGTAACCCCCCCCCCCTCCCTAATTTTTTGAGTTTTTTTTTTTTTTTTTTTTTATAAATTTGTTTTTGTTATAAAACTGTGAAACTGAAAGTGCGGAACAAAAATTATAAAGTTTAACGAGTCAAAAATATTAAACTGTCAAAAAATACGGAACGAAAAAACCTACCCCTATACTGTCAACCGGGGGGACAAAGGGGGGGGGTAGCGCTATGTTCTCGAGTTATTAAAGGAGGGAAAAGAAAGGAAAAGAAAAGATAGTGAAAGAATTTACTATGCACTTTGTGTTCTCGAGTTTGAAATTAGTAGCAAAGAAAGAAAGAAAAGAAACATAAAAATTTACTTTTATGCCCTTTAAACAAAATATCTGCTACGAATCTAATTTTTTTTAATAAGTCATTTGTGGTTAATATACATTTTTATTTAAAATATTTTTTAATCAAACTAACAAGTAAAAATTCGCATAAAAATATGCCGGTCCATGTCGTGAATATAATTGGCCCATGTACAAACTCAATAAAGCCCAAGAAATCACTAGCCCTAATAATCGCTGAATAAAAAAACGATGCGTCATTTTGCAGCAGGACTTTTATTAGTTTCTTATTTTGAAAAAATGAAGATTACACAGTGGTTGAAGACTATCTGTGGTGGAAGAAATGAGGGTAAATTTGTCAATTTAAACACTTTCCTTCACAATCCGCCCAAATATGGAAGGAAAGATTTAGAACAAAAAACCTTCAAATTTCCCTTCCTTTTCCTTCCTTTTCTTTTCCTTTCTTATTAAAATAAAACTCAAGAACACAAATATGTTTTTGTTCCCCTTCTTTTCTTTTCTTTTCTTCTCTAATTTAATCTCGAGAACACAGTGTAGAGGTGGTAGGTATTGTACTTTGCAATGGGTCAGGAGGTGTGTTAATAACACAACCAATTATATATATAATAATAGCAATTGAAAAAAACACTGTTCACGTTAAGCACTGTAGCAAGCTACAGTGCTTGGGCCGGCCCACTATTTTTTATTTTTTTTTACATTGCTACAGTGCTGGGCCGGCCCAAATTTTTTTTTTTTTTTTTTTATAAATTTGTTTTTGTTATAAAACTGTGAAACTGAAAGTGCGAAACAAAAATTATAAAGTTTAACGAGTCAAAAATATTAAACTGTCAAAAAATACGAAACATAAACCGAAAAAACTACCCTATACGTCATACCGGAGACTACGGAGGAGGGGGGGGGGGGGGGGGGGGAGGGGGGGGGGGGGGGAGGGGGGGGGGGGGTGGGGGGGGGGGGGGGGGGGGGGGGGGGGGGGGGGGGGGGGGGTGGGGGAGGGGGGGGGGGGGGGGGGGGGGGGGGGGGGGGGGGGGGGGAGGGGGGGGGGGGGGGGGGGGGGGTAGAGGTGGTAAGTATTGTACTTTGCAGTGGGTCAGGGGGTGTGTTAATAACACAACCCATTATAATAATGAAAGTTGTACGAAGATAAATAATCATAATAACCATTAACAATGCCAAAATGTACATGTTTTAGGTTAATTTATTGTGATGCGATGAAAAGCTCTTTTAGATTCAGGTTAGATTAGGTTGACATTAGCTGGTGACCGGTATCTCATGTTATTTGTACCCCTCTTGAAAACCCGTTTGTACCCCCCTGTTTTTCTGATTTTTTTTATTTTTATTTTTATTTTTATAATTTTGTTTATATTATAAAAACAGTGAAACGCAGAATGCGGAACGAAAATTATAAAGTTTAACAGGTCAAAAGTATGAAACTGTCAAAAATTACGAAACAGAAACTGATAAAAAACTGCGTTGCACTGTAAAAGAGGGGACAAAAAGACCAAAAAGTACGAAACATCCGTACTTTTTGTGGGCCAGGAGGTACCAATAGTAGCACCCATATTTAATATGAGAAAATGTCGTGTAATATTCAATTTCGTCCTTTAATATCTCATTGTGTCCTTCATATTCATGTGACTCCGACATAAAATTGATGGTTACCAAATATTTAATATGAGAAATGTCATGTAATATTCATTTTCGTCCTTTAACGAGGTTTGGTTACCCGCGCGTTGCAGCGGGGATCAAAACTATACATAGCAGAGCGTCAATAATGTCAGCCAAGTGCACACAACTATTTGGAAAATAACCAAAGTTTATGCATTTACATATACTAACATCATCTTAAATAAGTATGATGCAATCTTTTACAATGTCTTGGTTACCATTAGAGATGTAAATTGACGCAATGTTCCTGCAAAAATGTTAAAAGATAATAAGTGAGGAAATCGTGTTGTTATTTTTGTCAAAGTTGCACATAGGTGAGCTTCTTTCATTCTATTAATGCAAACCAATCAAAGAAAGAAATCAAAAGCAAGAGAGTAAAATGACTAAAGAATATGAACCTTTGACTTCATTTGGTGATGTCTTAAACCTGTTTTTGCTCCCATAAAGCTAAACGGATTATATGAATTTGGCTTTTGGTTTGTTCCAATAACTTACTAAGCAATGTTATAGCTTTTATGATTATCAACAGGAAATCAACTACCACTTTATACTTTTCTTCCTAAAGCTCTTTTGGTGATCCTAGGCTACTAAACTCCCATTAGGCTGCAACTGAAATTACAGCCTTCTATATAATAGGGATTCAATGACAGAGATTATTACTAAATGGCTATGTGTGTTGCAACCGTCTTTTGTAGTTCACTACAGGTTTATTAAGCAAGGTTAATGGTGACTCCGAAAGGGGCTTCAATCACCTATAACATTTATTCAGTAGCCTAAGAACCAATGATACTAATGTTTATAATTAAAGTTTTAACATCTCCAATACCTCCCTAAATTCCACATTCTTGTCCTCCATATAAAACAAATCCTTATGCCTACCACTTTTTTGAATGGCAGAAATTCCTAGTTGCGACATAAGATACATTGGTTGAGATCATGAGACATGACATATAATGTTCACCTCACAGTGAGAATCTTCGCTTTGTAGAGGCTAAATCTGTCAGATATAAAAGATAGGAGTCTGCTCTTTTAGTTCGTCTCGGTTTCTGGAGGCTAATTTATGCTTATCCTCACATTTTCGCGTCAAATTTATATATGTATGTATGGACACATAGTTTGGCGACCCACTTGATAAAACTGGTTAACTGCATTTACCAAGAAAACAGAGTTTTGGAAAAGTGTGTAGAGTGTCTGTTTTGAAACGCAATCCAAAACAACCAAATTAGTTTGGATTTATTTGATGTTTCTTAACAGCAAGTGTCATAGTAGTTGCAAGACAGATATGTTTATGACATCATTAAGAGTAATATTAATGTACTTGTATGTATATTTAAAAGACAGTTTAGCTCCATCATGAACAAACATCTGAATTCTAGACATGTCTCTTTTATGTTCACCAAATCTTATTTTATCAGTCTATTTTTGAATTCGTTAAAACACGTAGGATTTTGTCTGTGAAGTAATTATAAATAGCGTATAGCATTTGTAAATATGTAACTTTGAAAACCAATCTGCTTTTGATTATGTTTAGGAATTTGATTTTCTTCGTAATCAACATTGGTATGAACCGAGATACCAAAAGTACACAAAACTGCCTTATTTACCTTGAGTTGCACCTCTGATTAATCCCACACATGTAGCAGTCGCGTTAAGGCAAGCTCGGTAGCAGCTCACTGAAAGTCATCCTCTTTCGGAAATTTTGTGAATGGGCACTTCGTTAGGCTGTATAAGCAAAGTAAATACATGAATACAGCTTCTTAAAAACTTTATTATATCAAAGTAAAGCAGCGCTTCGTTAGGCTGCATAAGCAAAGTATATCAACACTTCCCTAGGCATATTCTTCGCTCATCACCTTTAGCATACCCAACCCCTCTACTACTTCTTTTATAGCCTCAACAACGACAGGTGTGTTTTACACGATATCAAGAGATACTTAATTTGGTACTGTGTTTTAGTCATGAAATATACTTATTCATGTCCACGGTAAATTATTTAAGCATTGTTTTTATACTAGTTTATGTTCACTATCTGCTAGTCATATATATTAGGATGCTTGTTTTCAAAACCTCTTATGAAATCTCGAATATATTATAATCATAACTCACTTATTTGTGTTATAATGTAAGTGTAAAAATTGCAAATGAAAAACGCATGTTAGTATAAATAAACCGATTCTCTTACATTGCTACTGTAGTTGCATTTTCCATCCAAAAAGTAATGCTGCAATACAATTTTTTTGGAATTTCGCTTCATATGGTCTAAAACCAAAATCGATCAACTAAACAGGAAAAACTTAGTCGACCTGAGCCATATCAGGTTTGGTTTCGCTCCAGCCTTTTCACACATTTGGGTTTCGGTTTCGGTTCTACCTGGTTCGGTTCAGGTTGGACCCGATGACCAGCCCTACATGCTTATATGTTGTAATTGTATATCAATAAAATGCTACTCGTAGCATAGTGTAGAAATGAGTTTGATTAATGCACCTTCATTAAAACGCATCAAGCATCTTGATTTCCCAAGAAATTAGGCGAACCATTTGACAGCTTCGTCTCCCTCATCCAATACCGAGCGTCACCATTCCCTGACAAAGACACCATCAGACACTAACGACGGTTTATTTAATGAGGCCTTAGGCTCTGCCGTCCCAGGAGCACATACCACTGTCAAGAGAAGCCAACGACATTTATGCTTACAAAACTCATGATTTATGTGCATAAGGGATCACAACAAAGTCATAGAGTTGGCTAACGGGTCCAAAAGTGTTGTGTTTTTAGAGGACCAAGTCTAGTTTGCCTTAACTTACAAAATACCTTTTTGTCCATTCTATTATATAAAGTATAATAATTTGATGATTAAAAGGCTAAAACTATTTAATGGGCTTATAAGCTTCTTGAAAATTGGATAAGCTCATAAGCTCAATCGTTTAATCCCATACGGCCACTATTATGAGCTTATCCAATTTTTGAAGCTCACAAAATGTGCTTAGCCGTACACCCCTTTGTATCTAAATTAGCATATAAGTGGGCGTCTCTACCTGCTTATTTTACCCCAGAATAAGCAAATAAACAGAGGCAATTTGGAATGTGCAGACATTCTAAGCTGCTTATTCGCTCACCCTCTTGGCCTAGAATCTAATTTTCAATTCATGGCGTCAACAATCAGTATATTTACATTATTCTTTCATCTCAACACATACTAATGTTTTAAACTATAAACATCTACTTTTCGGCTTGTCTCAAAATCACAATTTCATGTTCATAACCACATATTAACACATTATATTTTACATTACATGATAAAAATCCCAAAATATAAAACAAACTACTAAACTTGTACTTATTCTAACCTGTGTATCAATCCCGTTTTGATGCTTTGTTTTGTTTGTTGTAGCAGCAGAATCATAATCTATTTTCCTCTTTCTGTAGACCTATTCCAAAATAACAATTAACATTAAAAACTCACAAAAGTAAAACCCTTTATTTCACATTTTTAACATTAAAAATCAAAACTTTATTTACATATTTCTAAACACGCCTCCCAACATGTCTTCTCCCACAAAAATTACCAAAACCCTATACCACTGATTCACTTGAAATCAAAAGATTAGTGCCCATAATCAAACTCTAACCCATGTAACAAAATTATTAAAAAATCTGATGTTGGAACCCACATAATTAAACACGAACCTTCTTTTTCAGTATGTGATGGTGACTCTACTTCGCAAGAGGTCGTCTGATCATCTGGAGCTGGTGGTGGTGGCCGGAACGTGAGCCGTTCTACAACTCTTCATCTGAATCTTGATGAAAATATGCCTTTTTTTCTTGCTGTTGTGTGTGTTTTCAGATGATAGGGTTATGGAATATATGTGTTATTTTTAGATACGTACTACGTACACGTGTTTAGCATTCAGCTAAAGTCAGTGGGAAGAAGACTCAAAAGTACTCTTTCTCATATGCTTGGATTAGTTTAATATATTTTTACTGTTTATTAGCTTTAAAGAAATATTATCCTTAAAACATTGTAGCAAGTGTGAGGGTTTAGTTTAATATATTTTTACTGTTTATTAGTTTTAAAGAAATATTATCCTTAAAACACTGTAGCAAATATGAGGGTTTAGTTTAATATGTTTTTACTGTTTATTAGCTTTATGTTTGGATTAGTTTAATACTCTATATTTTTACTGTTCATTAGCTTTAAAGAAATATTATCCTTAAAACACTGTAGCAAATGTGAGGGTTTAGTTTAATATATTTTTGTTGTTTATTAGCTTTAAAAAATATTAAAGTTGTGTTACTGTTCAAACTGAGATACAAAACTACCATAAATGTTATGTTTTATAATATCTCATTGTGGTCCTTAATATTCATTTTCACATATTGCCGACCTCCTTAGCACCACCTACAAACAACATCGTTCAATTTTCGTTAGAAGCAAAATGGTTTGATTTAATGCTTATTTTTTGATAATTAGATTGTACACTCTTTATTTTGAGGTGTGGTTTACACATACGTAACCATTTTACTCTTTAAGCTTACGCGTGTGATAAAAGAAGTGTTGCGATTTTAGATTTTACGAATACTTATGACATAGATGTGCTACTTATGGTTAATGTGAAAAGCAGGGTTCTCTTTGAAACAAACGAGGATGTATGCCCGCGCTTCACTGCGGGGTGAGAGCTTTCAACATTGTTGTTAGTAGCTGGCCTGATACGCATTCATCATCTGTTTACGATAATAATGTATGCAACGTTAATATACACTTGGTTATTAAGTTTAGAGTAACAGAATTAAAAAGCCTGTTATGCTTTTGCCAAGTAGTGTCTAGCTAAGATCAAAAGGGTGTACAAAGCATACTACTACTATATGTTGCAAGTAGTCTTTCTGGATTTTCATGTCATCTTCTTTGTGGGCTCAATGTCTGTAGCTAGTTCTTTTCTGCTAGACTACAAAACAAAAAAATAACATCAACAATTATTGCAATTATTTTCCAGCTATGGTTTCAACTTAAAAGTGTGTGGTATAAACAGAGCAAGAAGAGGAAAAAGTACTTGATACTTATTAGCAGGGGTGACTCAGGATTCTATATTATGAGGTGCACAATTTTCTTTCGAGATTAAAGTAAAGAAAGTAGTCGTGTAGTCGTCCCATATCTAAGATTTGAAATTTGGTTTCAAGTGTTTTAACTAGAATAAGATGGTTGGAAAAGTGTTACTATGCACACGCCCTGACATAAACTAAGCATTTATCCCTTAGGGGACTTAATCCACGGCCACTTGGTTGGGATAACATTCACACATATACGGTATACCGCTAGGCCAAAGACCCATTTGGTCAAGATCATCGGGATCCTATAAGATCTTAAGCATGCCAAGATCCTATGTAGGATTCGGATCATTTTTGCTTTGCAGTATCGTAAAATCATAAGATCCTAAGATCATGATCGAGATCTTAACAACCATGCTTGAAAGGGCCTAAATGTACATAGGTGTGTGAATTTAGCTAATGAATAGATAACTTTGCTAAACGCTAATTAGCCTCACGAGATAACTGGTGCGGTTTCATTGTATCGAGTAATAGTAATTACTAGCATTATATTTGTGTGGTATAATTTAGATACTTTATGAAACCAAATGGATAGACAACTGATATTTTGTAATAAGGTAGCTTGAACACAACTGACATTTTATAAAAAAAATTGTGATTAGTTTAAAGTATCATGGATCAAGGAATTCAAACAAAGCTACTTTAACGTGATGAAGAAAAGGATATGCCCTTGTTCAAATTAAACTCTTTAGAACCATTGTTGTCACACAATCATTTATTGGCCATAGAGTTAATTACATGGTTCATCCTTGTGGTTTAGGCCAAATCCCTAATTGAGTTCCTATCTTTTTTTCTTGCTTCGTTGATCCCTATCTCCAAACTATTGCACACCATCCACCCCTATCTCCAAATTGAGTTAAGTGGGCTCGTTAACTCACCCACCCATAGGGGTATTTTCGTCTTTACTTGTTTTAACGTTTAGTACCAACCCCCATCTTTTCATATCACATCCCCATTAAATAGTTTTGTTTCCCCCAAAATCTCTCTTAACTCACCCATCAAAACCATTCATCTTCCTCATTACGAACCGTAATCGAATAAAGTTCATTCAATGGTAGCTTCCATAGCAATTTGGTCTATAGGTGCTAGTCAGGACGACATTGATGTTTACGAAGCTTATGGTATATTAGAGTTGATTTTTCGAAGTTTTTTTTACATTTTTTGTTAATTTTAAATGTCATTTGATTATGTACACGTTATTAAATAGTTTAGGAAGGAAACCCCTAATTTTTAGAATGTTCGCAAAACCTTGATTTATTTTTGTTTGTTGTAATCGTTTTTACAGCAACTTAAGAGACTTTGTTTTCATTGAAGGTTAATTATGCTGGTTGTTTCGCTGAATCACCTGGTAGGAGATATGTTAATGGTGAGTTTGCTTATTTTGATTGCATTGATATTGATGAGTTCTCAGTCCATGAGCTTAATGACATGGTTAAGGAAATAGGTTTTAGTGGTAAAAACATAATGTACTATAGTTTTCTTAAGCTTGATATGAGCTTAGACAATGGGTTGTATGCATTAGGAAATGATGAAGATGTTAGGAGAATGACTGAGTACATTAGACTAGGTTATAAGATGACTGAGGTCTTCATAGAACATGATAAGACAACTGTTTTCACTTACATAGATGCTGCATAAAACACTCCAAAACATAAGTGTTTCATTATGGAAATTCTTGAAGGTGTGTCACCTATAAATGCCTCACCAGTCAGTAAGATAAAGCCTAGAAGACCAGTTTCAAGGATTTATGCTAAGAAGTTACTGTTAGGATGGAAACAGAATGATGCAAATGTTATTGGTGAAAGTAATTCTAGGCTTGAAGATGGTAAGAGTAGTCAGCCTAACACTACAAATCCAACCACCTAAACTGACTTTGCTAATGACTTCTACTCTGCTTTTGATCTATATTTGGAAGTAGAAGACTTTGATCCTTTCTTTGGTTTAGATATTGAACATGTACATGCTACAACTGCTAGAAATGAATGTGTTGGTAATGGCAAAGGGGTGGCATTAGATGATGACCAAATCCATGTTGAAGCTGATGGAAACAGTGATGGGGATACTAATGAAAGTAGTGAACATGATGAGTTTATAGATACATATAATCAATTGGTTGATGTAGAAGTTGACATGGATCATTTTGACACAGGAAATGCTAAGATAATGGGCAATGATGGGACACCTAAGCTTAATGCTAATGAAGTATTTGATATTGGCATTGATGTTATAGACACTGAAGAGTTTGAGAGTGCTTTTGATGAAGATGGAATAGAAAGGATTAGGAGTAGAAAAATGAAACAGCTTAAGAAACAGAATAACTTTAAGGAAGGTGGTCTGCAAAAGGTGCATTTTTTGTTGGACAAGAATTCCCAAACTCTGCTATAGTAAAAGATTTGGTGCATAGACATTCAATTGAGACAAGAAGAGAGCTTTATCTCAAGAAGAATGATAAAGTCAGAGTCAGAGCTGCATGTAAAGGAACAATTCCTGTTTTTACTACTAGTTATGATATTGGGCCTAGTAAAGTTGTTGAGTCCAGTCAAACTCAAAGAGGTGAGTCCAGTCAACCTACTAAATGGACTAAAGGAAAAATTGCAAATAGTAAGGGTGTTGAGAGTCCATTAAACAAGTCAAAAAAGGTTGGTGGAAAACCTACTTTGAGAAAAGTGGCAGCCAACGAATGTCCTTGTGTTTTACAAGTATCAAAATTACAAGACTCTGAGACTTGGCAGGTGAAGACATTTGATGACACTTATAAATGTCTACAGTCAAGGAAGATAAAATATTGCACTACTGACTTTCTTTCAGAAGATATTATTGACCAAATTGAGACCAATCCAGAAATACCAGTAAAAGAAATTCAAGAACAGTTACAAAGGAAGTTTCAATTGGAGGTGTCTAGGATGAAGGCCTTTAGGGCAAAACCAAAAGCAGTAGACAATGTGAGAGGTGATTTTACTCTTTAATACACATAGTTGAGGGATTATGTTATGGAGTTGCAACAAAGCAATCCTAACACAACTATTAGAATTATAGTGGAAAGTGAAGCAGATCACATGAAGCCAACGAGGGTGTTCAAGAGGATTTATGTGTATTTGGGAGCAGCAAAGGAAGGTTTTAAGGCCTGTATGAGGCATTTCTTAGGATTTGATGGTACATTCATGAAAGGACCATTTCCTGGTCAACTATTGACAGCTGTTGGTGTGGACCCAAACAATGGCATTTATCCTTTGGCTTATGGGATTGTAGAAACAAAATCTAGGGAATCTTGGACCTGGTTTTTGCAACACTTAAAAGAAGACTTGGATTTGCAAGACAACTCTAACTTCACCTTCATTATGATAGACAGAAGGTAAGCTTTTATCTTAACTTACACATTTATTACAATTTTGTATATTGCATACTAATTAAAGGTCCTTTTCCATAAACATCAGGGAATCATACTAGCTATTGCAAAGCTCTTTCCAGCAGCAGAACACGGGTTTTGTCTTAGGAACATTCATGAAAACATGAAGTTAAAGTGGAGAGGAGCTGCATACAAAGAGTTACTATGGAAGGCAGCAACTGGTTTGACAGTACCATACTTTGAAAAGGTTATGGATGAACTTAAGGCTTTCAACAAAGAGTGTTATGACTGGCTAGCAAAGATACCACCAAATCACTAGGCTAGATCACACTTCTTATGTAATATTAAGACTTAAATCTTTTCTTTATCATGTTTACATTTTTAGATAACTTTGCTAATTAGGAATTGTTTGACATGGAGGGTGATGACATCAAATAACATCACTTTATTATATCATTTATCCCATCTATTTTGCCTACTTTTATATAATTATTGCATAATTTGGTACTTAATTGCTTTAAAGTTGATAAATGTAGTAATTCATGAGTGTTTTGTGAAGAGAAGCTAAAAGGCGCATAAATTAGAGCTAAAACGAAGATATTTAAAGATTGCTGATTTCCGACCAATACGTCGTATCCAACAAAAGAGATATAGCATATTAGCACCAAGACTTCACAAGAAAACGCGTTCGACCAACTCCCAATACGGCGTATCCCTCCTATCAACATACGCCGTATCCATGAAGATAACTATTCGAAGATATAGTAAATCAAGTAAATTGGGAATGATATCATTGATTTATTATGAACGTAGCACGCACTCTAAGGAATCCAACCTAATACGCCGTATCGACCTTGCCAGATACGGCGTATCGAGTCTTTTTTAGACCCTATAAATAGAAGACTCAAAAATGAGTTTTCAGTGTGCAATATCATATTCTTTATACCATACTCATTAAAGACGAATTTTA